>CAUYPK010139119.1:0-20539 GCA_963574355.1 Loris lydekkerianus
TCCCTTGGGTGGTCGATTATTTCCCCTGACTGCTGCACGTTATCTAAAGCTGGCTTACTAGTCCTGCAAGAGATTCTGTAAGTCACCTAATAAATTCCTTTTACTTAAAATAGTAAGAAAGTGGATTACATCATCCACAACTAAGTGTCTAGGCCAATACTTGCATATTGTCTTATATGTGTTTGACTCTTTTACATCTATTGATAAATCTTGTCTTGAAAGCTATAGTATAAGAACCTTGTGGATAGAACATACTTTATTCCTTTTGAACTATTTTTTGTCCCTTCCACAGTGCTGAGTACACATGTACATGCTGGGAAAAAAGCTTGTTTTATTAAAAAATATGGACCTTTTGGAGAAGGAAAAACGTGCTAGATCAATGCTCTCCCTGGGAGGTATAGACAATGATTTATTGCAATGGAGGAAGAAAATATTAGAATGTCTAATACTTCATTTTTATCTAAACATTTTCATTATATTTTGATAATATTTAATACGGATTAATAGTAGTATATATATATTTACAAATAAATACATGTGGGTGTGCATGATCAAAAATTTTTACTGAGGTCACGGGGCTGAGTGTTCAGGTGCTTTCCAGTAATCAGTCAGGAATTGCTCATCGGAGCAGAGCTCTGCTGAGACCCCAGTAGCGCGCCACCTAGCGGTAGCTCCTCCCACCTGCAGTGCCCTCCGTGGGCGGCCACAGCCGGGAGTGTCTCCCCTTGGGCTGAGGGCACCTCAGGGAGGCGACAAAGATAAGAGCACGGTGTAGCAAAGGGTTGAAGGAGAGACTAAAACTCCAGAAGCTTAAGGAAAGGGTGGAGGGAGAAGACAGAAGCGCGGTGGCGTTGGGGGCAGAGGGAAGTGTGAGACAGGTGGGTACGGAGGGAAGGTGAAATCAAAATCTGTAAAGGGCACAGTGCAACAAAGGCAGAAACACATTGCAAAGAATATGGTGCCTTTATGTTCAGCACCCTGCCCCCTCCCCCCCAAAAAAAGGAAAAAAAAAAAAAAAAAAAAAAAGCCCCAGGAGGAGGGTGGCCTGAGCCCTCAGTCCTTGGTCTTTTTCCCAGGAGCCAGAGTGTGGTCAGGGAACAATGATACTTTAAGGCCAAACTTCACCTCCCTAAGTAAGAAATTATCTGTAAAAAAACAAAAACTTGCTACCCAACCGCATAAAATACGGCCTGAAATCCTCCCTCTCCACCAGATAAATGATGTGCTTTTCGCTGCTCTTGATCTTATTCATCCTTGACGCAACTGCCCCTCTGGGGGAATTCTGGTCGCCAAGAACGTTAAAACAGACACTGCATTTTTCTTGGCCGGCTCAAGGTCACTTGCTGTAATGTCAGCAGAGGCTGCTCGTTGGGATAATAGGACTGAGCAATGACAATTACGTTTCCCAGAAGATGCCTGTGTCCTTAATCTGCCCGCGGTGGAGTGAAGCGAGAAAGCGGACATTTTAATAGCTCCAGGATGAGGCGTCAGAACCGTCCCGCTTTGATTAGTGTGCGCCGGGGAGCCGGGCGAGGGCTCGGCGCTGGGAGTGTCCCCTCCCTCCACTTAAGAGCACAGAGAAGATAAAATAAAGTCCAGAGGAACGAGCTAGGAAGCTGACGGGCAGGGGAAGGCGAGGCGAGGGGAGGGCGGGGAGGGCCGCGCCGCGGGGCCCCTGCTGCGCCGAGAACTCCCGCCCAAGGCCAAGCAGGAGCCTGCGGCGCAGCAGGCTGGAAGGCGGCCCTGCAGGAACAGTCACCTTGGGAGCAAAGACCCCAGGATCCTCACCGCTAGGTGACAGGGAGTCTGCGGCAGCACAGAGGCAACAGGGTTGACAATTCTGTCTGAAAAAGGAGTAGCCAGGAAGGAGCAGATGCTGGGGGGCCCCGACCTGGAGTGTCACAGGGAAGAATGGGCAGTAATCGCCCCACGGGAGGGGCTTCACGAGCCGGGTTAGAGCTGGGGCTTTGCAGCTGAGCATCCTGTCCGGGCGAGAGGGGAGGCCAGCGCTCTGCCGAGTGTGGGTGGGCTCACTGCCAGGGCCCAGGGGGCCTCGCCCTTGAGCTCTCTGAGCTTCACTCTGTCATCAGCAATGGTGGATGGTTTGGAGTGGTGGCCAGTGGCCAGGATCTGGTCGTGGGGCCCTGGCATCTCTCATAGCTTTGTAATCTTTGGGAACATCCCCTAACTTCTCCAGCCTCGTTTCTTTACCTGCTACGTGGGTACACTAGTCCCCCTTTAATTATTCATTTGTTCATGAGACACTTGCTGAGCAACAACCACGCGCTGAGCAATGGGCTCTCCCAGCCTCAGGTGCTGCAAACACAGCAATCAACTCGCTGGGTCCATCGCCCCCTTGCGGCAAATGCTCTCATTATCGCCATTTGCCCGCAGGGAAGCTGAGCACAGAATTGTTAGGTACCACGCTCGAGGTCACACAGCAGCCAGTAACTGAGAGGCTGGATTCTAAGCCAGGCTGGATTCTGGAGCCAGAGTCCATCTCCCACCTTCTGCTCTGCTTCCGGGTAATCAGTGGCTTGTGTTTTTCTCTGGAAAATGGAGGTGCGTTTTTCTCTGAGGTTGCATCTGTCCTTAAGGTTTAATTAGTCCACCACTCCATATGTTGGGTTTTAGGAAGAACTGCCTGCAGTGGGTTTACCCGATGTACCTGTGTCCAAATTGTGTCTGTGTGTACACAGAATGTGGTAGCAGAGAAATTCTTGACTGTCTGCAGCTCCAGTCTCCCAGCCATTGATCACCTCCTGTTGGTGGCAGGAAGTGAACACACAAACGGTGTGCCTTTGACCTCAGTGGTGAGTTGTAGCTCCAAGAGAGAAACACAGACTACTGGGTTTGGGGGCTGGCTTGGAGAGATCTATCATATCAGAGAACTTTTTTTTTTTTTTTCCTCAATTTTATCTCATTTGCTAAAATAGTGGTTAAAAGCCTGGCAAAATTATATACTCTGGATGCCCTGAGATCAATAACCACAAACTATTAGTTGGGGCAAGTGGCAAAAACAACGAAACCCTCTTTGCTCTATGTATGTGCTTTTGTTCTGTCAGAGCTAAGCAAACATTAAAAAGAAAACTGTTTTATTCCTACCCCAATCCCACTGCTCTCCCCATCTCAGTGTGTAGATCCCCAAGTGTCCAGGAAGGAAGTCAGAAGTTAGGAAGGAGTTTTGCAGACATGTAGAAGCCAGCACGGGACTAACCAGGGAGGCATCTCCAAGATGGGATGGCCTGTGTGGTTCTTCGTTGTTACTGCTCTGTTTTGTGGTATGGTATTGGAAAGAGGGAAAAAGGGACTTGAGGTTAAAAAATAAACAAACAGCCAACACCCCCAATTCAAGAAGCAATTGTAGGTTCCAATATTTTTAAAGCATTAAGGGGAGATCATCAGTACTTCCCAGGGAAAGATGACAATTCCTTCCACAGGCACTTCTACTACACACATTTCCACAAGTTTCCACTGCAAATCTCTACCGAGGGGCTATATGACTAGGGGTGGGGACTCTAATCAGGAATGCTGGTAACTTGGAAGGAATTCTTGTCAGGGTGTTAATGAGCTTTTACAAAACTGACCTTTCTAAGGCAAAGAGAGGCTGAACAGGTCTGTGGGCCCAGCAGGAGAGGCTGGGGCCACCCTGTGTCAGACCCAGGCGGAAAACAGGGGAGAGCAGATGGAGAGCAAACAGGAAAGACCCACCCCGAGCAAAGTGAGTCAGACTTCCCATGGACAGAGCCCAGAGGACTGCTGCCAAGTTAAGGCCAGCAGCTGTCCAGCGATTATAGGCACCCCAAAGTCAAAGAGCTTGGATGTGAGGCCAACAGAGAAATGTTTCAGCTGCTCCAGAGGTTAAGAGACCAGAACAAAGGCCTGGCTTCAGATTAGAGACACAAAACCTCGGGTGCTCTTGGGTGACCTTTGTCCCTCCTGGTAAGGCCTGGACCCTCACAGAGAGAAATGACAACAGATAGCCTCTGTCAGAGGCTGTTCAATGCTCTGACCTTCGGTCTGGGAGTCAGCCTATGACCTCCCTCTGCTTCTACCCATTTCTCCCCACCCCTGGAGACTGGCAGGTAGTGCCTGCTCCCATGATTAAACCAGTTTGGACAGTTTAGTGACAGGTGTGCTGGGGAACAGGAAGCCAGGGAGATGCTCCTCAGTGAAGAAACTTCTGGTATTTTTGCCCTTGGAAATTCACAGAAGCAGTGAGCAAGACACTTCAGTGTGATGATGAGGACTGTTCAGCACTTGGGGTGACACTTGGAATCACTTTAAGGTGCTAGAAGGTGAGAGTTGAAAAGAGACAGGAAAAAGAAAGCCTGTAAGTCAAAAATCACATCTAGGTTTTAAGACATCAATGCTTCTGCAGGAGCTATTTGAGGTCCTGAACTCAAACTGTGGACTCAGATTCTTTTCCAACGTTTTGGATTGGGTAAAGCAAGGGAGGGACTATATTGGTTGTGCTTGAGAAGGGTTAGGGGTGAGGTGGCACAATGGGGCAGGCGCCTATGGCTGGGCCAGAGCCAGGGTCCCTTTCATCCTTGCCCTGGACAGAACATCATGTGTATTTATTTCACCTGAAGCAAAGCTGAGCAGGCTGTAGGTACTAGTGCCTGGCAGTGATTGCTGCCCTGCCTACCCCTAGGCCCTGCAGTTCTAGAACACGTGTGGGTGATGTTCCCAGGAGTTTCCACCTTGCTCCCAAGGAACATTTTCTCATTTTCTTTCCCAGTAAGAAATGCACAGCTGAGGTGACATTATAAAGGGGCAACCATGATTCTATTATCTATCAATCATCTATCTACCTATCAACTTTTATCATCTACAATAGGCACATACACACACGCACTCTCTCACGGTGAAGAACAGCAGTGCCAGAGCACTTGAGTTGAAATGGACAGACTCTTGAGAGACAAACTCTTAACTCCCACCGAAACCTCAGCTCAAGGAGTAGATCAGATCCAGAAACCCCATGGATCTCTCCTTAGGGTGTTCAAGTTCTAAGGCCCTGTGTTTTGCCGGCCCAAGTCAGAAAGCCTGTCTCTGTGGAGCAGCCAGGGCTGCAAGTCTTCACCATTCCACGCTGACCAGAGAGCTCCCTCCAGTGGCTTTTCAGAGCAGGTTATTTTCACTTCCATCCACCAAATTTTTAAATAATTACAAAGACAAGCCCTGTTTAAGCTCTTAGATTTCTGCTTAGTTTCTTTTGTTGATAATGATAATCTCTAACTTTATCTAATAAGAACACTTACTGAATATAACATCCTAAATATATTGATTCTCACAGTAATTAAGTGAGGTAGGTATAATTGTTTCCTCATTTGTAAAGTGGGGAATGAAGTTCCCTGGTGTGTACGATCACATAGACAGGGAGTCAGTCACGCAGCAGGATCTGATAGAAAAGCCAGATTCTAGGCTGATGTCCCTGCAATGGGCCTCTCCTCCTCTTATACCGTGCACGGAGCCTTGATCTTCAGGAATTGTGCCTTCGTTACTTGACCTGACATAGGGCATTCAACCCATTCTGCAACCGCTACTAATATTTCTGTGTGAATCATATTTTAGACTAACTTATAACCACATTTACAGCTGAGAGATGATTCCCTTTATAAGGTGAGCTCCCTTGACAATGTTCTAAGCTTGATTTTGCTATTATAGCCAAAAGAAAAAGTAAGCAAACTATTTTCTATTCTTCATATTCCTTATATCTAAAATGTAAAAAGCATCATACTCCTTTTTTTTTCCTCCTATAAATTTTTTTGGACAAATTTAATGAATTTTGGGGTTTTTGAATGACCTCTACTAAATAAAAACTCAAAGCTATTTTCTCTCTCTTTTTAACTGTTATTTGGATAGTTAGATTCCAAGATTTGAAAAATATACTGGTTTGAAAGCCAGAAAGGAATCCAGCTGGCCTCTGAAACTGCCTTTTTGCAGCTGTCTCCATTTGACATTTCTGGATTGTAGTTCTCTTATCTACAAAATGGAGAAATTTAATCAGGTACATTTTAGGCCTCTTACTAGCTAGAATATTAAGTGTTGGCAGGTGGTGAGAAAAAATATATGAAAAAAATGCAGTGACGACTACCAAGTGTTGACTGCCCTCATGAAATTATGCACCACATATCCTACTTTCTAGATCTGTGTAAATTAAACTTATTACTTAGATATTACGTGAAATGGGATGACTGGTTTGGGATCCACAGTAAGGAACATCAAATGGAGCATGGAATCCTCCAGTGACTAATCTTGTTTAGTGGCGATGGCTTCCTGCAGTTGCTGGCTCTGGCGAGGAAGTCTCTGAGCAGATCATTAAAACAAAAAGAAATTGGGATGGGTTCTCTGGTCACTTGGGCTAAAACACTGATCTGCACTCAGCCACATATGTTGTTCTATTACTGTGTACAGTGGAAACCCACAGAATGTGTGTGGTAACATAGCTGAAACATGTTATTTAGAAGGGGGTTTTCTCATTTTTTAAATTTGAGTCATACTCAGCCTCCTTTGAAAAGGAGCAAATGCCAGGGTCCAAAATAGTCCTACTGGTGTAACTGCTCATGGTCAACTTTATAGAATGTAGGTGCAAGAGCTCAAGGATAGAGTTTTCCCTGAAACTGCCAATGAGCAGACTCAGGCTAATGGGAGAAGAAAGAGGATGTTTGGATTTAGGACCTGTCTCAGACCACATAGCGAGCAACTCTCTTTCCTAATTTCCAAGTTACTTTAACAAGATTATTATTATTGTTATTATTATGTTTAAGTCAAGTGACATAAGACCAATCTTAGTCATAGGAAGCAAAATCAACAATTTTTCACTGTAGAAGTGGCAAGTATTAATGTCAAACTTACTCCCAACAAATGAGGTATAGAAGGAATGTTGCTCAACACAACATAGGTCATATATGACAACTACACAGCTAAATTCATACTTAATGGGGAGAAGTTGATGGGTTTTCCTGTAAGATCAGGAATAAGAGAAGGATGTCCACTCTTACCATTTCTTTTGACACAGTACTGGAAGTTGTAGTCAGAGCGATTAGGCAAGAAAAAGAAATAAAAGGCATCCAAACAGGAAAGGATGGAGTGGAATTATTGTATGCTGATGACATGATCTTATGATATAGAATATCCTAAAGACTCCACCAAAAACTCTGTTAGAACTAATAAAAGAATTCAATAAAATTGCAGGATATAAAAATCACCTTGCAAAAATCAGTAGCATTTCTGTATACTAACAACAAACTATCTGAAAAATAAATTAAGAAAATAATCTCATTTCCAATAGCATCCCAAAATAAGTAAAATGCTCAGTAGTAAGTTTAACCAAGGAAGTAATGAAAATTACAAAATATCTATGAAGGAAATTAAAGAGAACACATAAATGGAAAGATATTCTGTTTACGGATTGATAAAAAAATATTGTTAGAAATATCCTTATTGTCCAAATCCCTATCAAAATTCAAATGTCATTCTTTACAGAAATATAAAACACAATCCTAAAATTTGTATGGAATAAAAAAACAAACTAACCCCCCCCCCCCAAGTTACCAAAGCAAACTTGACCAAAAAGAACAAAACTGGAGGGACTCATACTACCAGATTTCAAAATAAATAAGTGCTGTAGTCACCAACACAGCCTGGTATAGTCATAAAAACAAACACATTAAATAGAATAGGAACCTCAGAAATAAACCCACACATATATGGTCAACTGATTTTTGACAAAGGCGCCAAGAACCCACAATTAGGAAAGTACAGACTCTTCAATAAATCATTCTGAAAATGTCTATGGACATTCTGGATGTCTATGGACAGAAGAATGAAAATGGATGCTTATCTTGCCCCTTATATATAAACCAATTCAAAATGAATTAAAAACTTAAATGTAAGACCTGAAACTTTGAAACTACTAGCCCCATGATACTGGCGTGAGCAGAGATTTCTTGAATATTACCCAAAAGTACAAGCAATAAAAGTAAAAATGGACAAGTGCAATTTCATTAACCTAAAATTTTCTGCATGGCAAAGAAAACAATTAATATAATGTAAATATAACCCAGGGACTGGGAGAAAATATTTGCAAATTATGCATCAGATAAGGAGGTAATATCCAAAATATACAAGGAATTCAAACTGGTTAATAACAAGAAAACAAATGACAATAGTAAAAAATGGGCAAAGGACTTGACGAAGACTTACAAATGGCCAACATATAAATGAAAAATACTCAGCATCTTTAATCATCAGAGAAATGCAAATTAAAACCACAAGGAGTTATCACCTCACACCTGTTAGATTGGCTATTATCTAAGTAACGAAAGGTAAGTTTGGCAAGGATGTGGAAAAAAGAGAACCCTTATGTACTATTGGTGGTATTGTAAATTTGTACAGCCATTTTGGAACAGTATGGAGATACTTCAAAAAATTAAAAATGGAACTAATATATGATACAGCAATTCCATTACTCCTATACCCCAAGGAATTGGAGTCAGTATGTGAAGTCTGCGCTCCCATGTTTATTGCAGCGTTATTCTAAATAATCAAGACATAAAAACAACCTAAGTGCTCATTAACAGGTAAATGGACTCACAAGTGTGGTATATATACGCAATGGAATACAATTCATTCTTTAAAAAACAAGAACAAACCCAGGAAATTCTGGCATTTTTGACAGCATGGATGAACCCAGAAGACATTATGTTAAGTGAAATAAGCCAGGCACAGAGGGACAAATACCACGTAGTAATCCACTTATATGTGGAATCTAAAACCGTTTAGCTCAGAGATACAGAAAGTAGAATGGTTGTTACCAAAGGCTGGAGGAGGAGACGGTGAGTGAGCAAAGGGGAGACACTGGTCAATGGGTACAAAGTTGTAGTTAGGTGAAATAGGTCTGGGTGTTCTAGTGCAGAGAAAGGTGACTTTAGTTAATGACAATATCAATAAAAATGTTTTCTATACTTCAAAATAGCTAAAAGAATTTTAAATGTTCTCAACACACAGAAATGATAAATATTTGAGGTAGTGGTTATGCTAGTTAGGTTGATTTGTTCTTTTTGCAATGTATATATGTACCTAAATGTCACATTATACCCAATAAGTGCACACAATTGTTATTTGTTGGTGAAGCCCAACTACAAGGGAAGGTGTGAGTGTGATTATAGGGCTTTTCTATAAAGACATCTCTCTCTACTTCAAGGGAAAGCTCCTTATTTATTAGTTGGATTCTTGCTAGGAAATTTGAGATAATTGAAAAGAGTTTTTCAAAAATGAAAAACTACTGTTAAGTATAAAGGTATAAGTTGGAATATGGAAACCAACAAGGACTGGTGAACCTCTCCAGAGCCAGCAGCTGCAGGAAGCCATTGCCATTCCCACAGGATAAGGAGCTGTTAGGGACTGTGGTGAGGCCCGTAACTGTAGAAGGTGTGATATCACCCAGGGCAAGGCAGCCGCTTGCCACTTGTGGCCTGGCAGCAGATGAGCTGGTCCCTTTCTCCTGCCTTGCAGGCTCCTGCTACTGCTTCCCCTTGGCTGACCCTAATCAGAAGCCAGAGGGCCAGGGAACCTGTGGTGCAGGTCTGGGTGGTCAGCCTGTCAAGCCCAGAAGAAGCTGGTGAAAAGCAGAGAGTAGGTGTGGAAGGGCAAATGATCATTGCCCTTCACTCTCAGGAAAGGTAATTAAAGGTGCTGGATGCCTTGCCTTCTTCAAATAAAAGTCAAATGTTCACTACAAAGTTGTGGGGAAAGGGCCCAGATAGAAACACATAGTGTTACTGCTGACCGTCTCCTCTTGGAGGTTCCCACACCAGTTGTCCCTTCATCTGTTAATACTTCTTCCCTTTTCCTGTTCTTTTCTTATATTTGGTTTATAAAAAATATTTTTAATGTTTTCTCCTTTTTTCTTTTAGTGTATTTTTCCACTTTCTCCTTTGCCCCATCCCTTTCCCAACTGATTTGTCTTTTCCATTTCAATTTTATTAAAAAGTGTATTGCAATGGAAGTCATATAGCCCAGGACCTGATGTTGTCCTACCTTACTATGTGACAAGCAGAGGCTGGTGACCCACTGTCCATCCCAAATTTGGTTTTCTCATCAATATAACGTGGGTCTTAATTTCATTACTTTGTTCAGTCATTCAAGGAATTTACAGAGAATCCACATTGTGCCTGGCACTGAGCTTGGTGTGGGTGACAAAAATGTGAAGAAAGAACACAATGACCCAGGCTTCAAGAATCTTTTTGCTTACTGAGGAAGGTAATCATTAATGAAATAATTATATCAGTAAGCACTTACAGTTGTTCTAGGACTACAGAGGAGGGGTGACAGCACATGATAGAGGTACACAGCCCTAGTATAAGGATGTTGGAGACAGGCTGTGGGGCCAGGAAGACCGCCCAAAGGAAAATCCTGAGCCCCATAAGGGCAGGGATCTTGATGTTCTTTGTTCCCTGCTCTATCCCCAGGGCCAAGGAAAATTCCTGGCACATAGCAGGCGCCTAATGAATATTGTGGGATGCATGAGTGAATGAAATTAAGTCTAGGTGAAGTGAGGGATAAGCAGGAGCTAGCTTAGTGAAATAAGAAAGAGAGTAGCTAGAGAAAACAGAGAGAAATGTGATAAAGGGCCCGAAGCAAGAAAGACAAGGCTGGTGTGCAACAGGAGGGGCTGTGTGATGCCAGGCAAGGTGGGGGTCGATCACAGAGATCTTAGGCCATACTGAGAACTTTGATTTCAGTTTAAGACAGCGGTTCTCAACCTGTGGGTCGCGACCCACTGGAACTGTATTAAAGGGTTGCAGCAATAGGAAGGTTGAGAACCACTGGTCTAAGAGAATAGGGAGATATTAAAGCGTCTATGGAAGAGAGATACAGAGCGGAGCTTGAGCTGGATTGGAGAATCTCTAAAGTTTCTTCCAGTTCTATGATTTCTCCTACAACAGATTGTTTTTATTCCCAGTTTTTTCTTGTTCATAAATTTATGTTAATTGAGCATCAATTATATGCACAACCAAATGGTAGCTGCCATGGGAAAATTTAAAAATATTATTTTAATGAAGCATTTCCTCTGTCTTCTGTAAACTAACAAGGATGTATAGGAATTGATATTGAACATAATCCTGGGAACAATAAGCTAAGTCCCATAAAATAAATCGAAAGAAATCATGAGCTATAGAGTCTTTAAGATTCCCAGGAGGGAGAGATTCCAAATATAGTGGTGGTGGTGGCTCTATGGCAGAAGGTGGAGATGGGGAGGGAACAGGATGAGAAAATGCAGCTTCAAAAAGGAGGCAACATTTGAGAAGATCTTAGCAGGAGGGAAAATTTTAACAGGCAAAGGGAGGGTCTTCTAGATAAAAGATAGTGTACGAATAAAGGTAGTGTATGAATAAAGATGTAGGAAAATAATGATGCACACTTGGAAGTAGTCTCCATAGAAAGTTGGGCAGAAAGGAAAAGAAGTAAGTGAGTCCCAGCTCCAACTGGCCTTGAATGCCCACTGGAGTGGTCTGGAGTCAGTCTTGAGCCCTGAAGATGTGTGAGTCACAAGGGGAGCTGTTCTAGGATGGCAAGGTCATCTAATGAAACAGATGCTTTCCTAGGGTTCATTGTCAGAAATGAAATGTACAGCATGCTTTGCAAGGGGAGTCTAGAATCTTGGCTGAAGCATGGACCAGTCCAGAGTCATTCTAGGAGTCCACATGACAAGTCAATAGGGTCTGTACCAAGGAAGTAACCATGGGAATCAATGAGGAGCTGCATTTAAGATCTATGGATTTATGGCCACCAAAGGTGCTTATATCCTTAGTAAATGACAACCTAACAGGGGAAAATTTAGAAAACAAAGAAAAACTTAAAATGCCTAAAGGCTCAAAACTTTATAACTAGATGAATTTCGGTGTCATATATAAAAAGAGAAAAGTCAAAAGGAGAAACTGGTTGGAAAGATGTACTGATGATGTCGTGTCCAAGTTATAAATGTTATCTGCTGCAGAAAGGTGCACAAAGATCTAGTTCTTGCCTTCGGAAAATCAAAGCAGAAAAGGGTGGAGGTGGCAAGTGCAAAATGAGTGGTTCCAAAAACAATGCTATGGGAATCCAGATGAACTGGAACACATCGTAGCTAGAAGAGTCAGGGCAGGCTGCATGGAAGAAGTGGGACTTACGCAGGATTTGCTGGGCGCTGGATTTGGAAGATGATACAGGGCAGCCAGTTGGTCATTTTAGTAAAACTAAAAATTACAGATGGTCACCAACCAAGAAATTCTACCTGCAATTTTACACATTAGAGAAAATGACTTATATATACAAGGGTACATAGGCAAGGATGTTTAATGAATCAAACTGAAATCTACCTAAATTTCCATCTACAGGAGAAAGGATAAAACATGATATAAGAGAATGTTATATACCTATTAAATTAAATGAACTACATGTGTCAACATGGATACATCATAAAAATGTAATGTTGAGAGAGGAAAGTATATTTATCAGGATCCCATCAGAAAATCAGCAAAATTTTGACATTTCACTGAAGGTAATTCAATGAAGAGACAATATCAAGAGGTATGGTTTGGTAAGAGGAAGCAGAGGGTTGGTAAAACACTCAGGAAGTAGCAGCAAAGAGAAATCTCTACCAGCACTGGGCTTAAAGTGATAAAGGGAGAGGTTGGTATTAATGGAGCCTGGTAAGAGCTGACCCTACAGAAGAGAACCTGCTGCAAGGGAACTATCTCCAAAAAGGATGCCTTGCCAGAAATGCAGCCAGCCAATATATATCTTATATATATTAGTTACAATGGGTGCTATAACAAAGTACTAAACTTAAACTTAAAATTTATCATATTGCAGTTGGGAGGTCAGAAGTCTGAAATGGGTTTCATTGGGCTACAGCCAAAAGTTTTTGCAAGGCTATATTCCTTCCAGAAGATCTGTGAGAAAGTCCATTTCCTAGACTTTTCCACTTCCTAGAAGCTGCCTGGATTCCTTGGCTCACAGTCCCTTCCTCATCCTCAAAGCCACATGTGTAGCTCTTCTGCTCCCTCTCATGCTGGCCTTTTGGCCTTTCATTGTAAGAACGCTGGCCCACCCCAGCCGTCCTGGTAACCTCCTCATTGGCAGTTCCTCACTAATCGCCATCTGTGAAGTGTCTTTTGTCCTGCAAGGTGACATTTTCACAGGTTCTGGGTGTCAGGACATGGATCTCTTTGGAAGGGCATTGTTTTGCCTACTGCCCTGTACTTTCTATTCTGCCACTCTTCAGTCTCCTGTCATGGCTTAGCTGTGGACAAATGCAATCTGACACGGGAGCCTGAAGATGCAGCCCATGGGAGTCTGCCTTTGGGGAGCATCATCGTGGAGAAGGGCAGAGACTCGGGCTCGGGTGGCCATTGCAGACTAATGGAAAAATGAGTTGTATAAAGAAAAGCATAGCATGATATCATTTGTATACTTTGGAACATCCATATGAATTTTCATATGGTAGAAGAACAAAATTCACATGGAAAACAATGCTATATGTTGTCAATAATTATATACACAGATACAGATAATCATTTTTAAAAAAATCCTCTTTTGGAATAACTTTGGACTTACAGAAAAAATTATGAAGATATAGTATAGCTTTCATTTACCCTACATCTAGTTCCCTCCATTTTTAATATCTTATATTAATATGCTTGGGTGAATGGAACCATTGTCATAATTAATGAACCAATATTGACTCATTATTGTCAACTAATGTCCATACTTTATTCAGTTTTGCTTATTTTTTCTTCATGTTTTTTTATTTTAGCATATCATCTAGGATATCATAACACATTTAGCTGTCATGTCTTTTTAGACTCTTTTTTGCTATCACAGTTTCTCTGAATTTCTTTGTTTTTGATGAATTATGTTTTAAGTATACAGGAATCACAAACACCAGCTTTAGGACAGTGGATATCTCTGGGGTCATTGAGAGGGGGATGGTCTTGGAGGGGAGGGGTACAGAGGAGCTTCAGATACATTGGCAATTTTTTTTTTTTTTTTTTTTTTTTAAGAATTCAGAAGCAGGCAGAGCCCATAGCTCAGTGGGTAGGGCGTGAACCACATACACCGAGGCTGGCAGGTTTGAACCTGGCCTGGGCCAGCTAAACAACCATGATAACTGCAACAAAAATATAGCTGGAGGTTGCAGCAGGCACCTGTAGTCCCAGCTATTTGGGAGGTTGAGGCAAGAGAATCGCTTAAGCCCAAGAGTTTGAGGTTGCTATGAGCTGTGACACTCTAGCACTCTACCAGGGTAACAACTTAAGACTCTGTCTCAAAAAAAAAAAAAAAAAAAAGTTCAGAAGCAGGTGTAGCTAAATGTTGAGAACTGATAATGCTGGGTGGAGGGTAAATTTGTTATAGCATTCTCTGTGATTTTTTTTTTTTTTATTTGTTTGAAATAGCTCAGCGTCAAATAAAAGACTTAATGGAAAGGGAAGAGCACAAGCAAAATAAGAGGAGAAGGTGTCTGCAGTCTAACAAGGAAGGGCCTGGCCTGCTGGAGACCCAACAGAGTTGGTGGAAGCTGGGACACGAGGCTGGAAACGAAGCCTATGAGCCTACTGTGGGCACTGATGATGGAGGCCTCCATCGACGACGTCATCAACTGAGAACCACTCACTTTCCAGCAGTAGAGGAGGAGTAGAAGGGTTATTGTAACACAAGAAAGTGACTCTAATGCTAGTGATCCCTTGACATTTGGCTTTGTGCAAGAAAGAATTGAGGAGTGAGCCAACAGTATAAAGTGAAAGTTGACTTTTGCTTAGAAAGTACAGAAAATCTAGTCTACAGACAAAGTAGAGGCTAGTTCTCCCTGAAGCACAGAATCAGTCCCAGGGTTCTTTTAGGCAACAGTTCAATTCTTGGCTCAATTATTCCTCCTAGGGAAGGAATATTTATGTTATTTCTTGGAAAGGGGTGGTGTTTTCCTAGAATTTGGGTGACACCCTCCTTTTAACTAAATATGGTCAAATAGGAGGTGTCCTGGTGTCAGGTGCATGATGATCGTGGGAGGTTTTCCTAGAAACTCCAATGGTCATGAAGTATATAATAAAGCTGTAAGGTCAAGAGTTGGTTGATTTCTCCTCTATCTTGGCTCTGACTGTTGGAACTTGTTCTGTTTGCATCTCCTTTTGAGCAGTGTAGTTTGACACTTTGTTTTGAGACTTCCCCACTCAGTTAAACAATGCCTACACAACTATGCAACGCCCAAGGCAGTGCCCAAAGCAATGCCTGCCAGTTCCCCAGCTCATTTGGGAGGTATGAGAGTAGCATTGGAGAAGAATTAAGGCACCAGCTCAGATGGTGCAGAGGTACAGATGCTAAAATTAAGGCTTTGAATTTAAAATCATAGCAAACACTTATTGAGTGCTCATTCTTCGAGTGCTCTGAGTATCTAATTTAATCCTCGCAACAACCCATTGCAGTTGTATTATTAGAATCATCTCTCTTTTACAGATAAGATAAGGAAACCACGTCATAGAGAGGGTGAATAACTTCTCTCAGGGTCACAAACCTCAAAACTACTGGTGCTTGAGTGGTCACCTGCGTGGCACATATGCCCAAAGTGGGTTCTATTCCTGCGTCAGAGTCTTAGTAGACTGGAGGGGAGCCCTGCCTCTTGGGTGACAAGAGAGAAATGGGTGCTAGAGAAGTGATGGGTTCATGCGTGGGGGACTTAGAGCATATTACGACCACAGAGAGAAATTTTAAAAATCAGAAGGAAGAGCTGGATTGAATAGTTGGCTGATAAGACTCGTTAGAGGAACTGAGGAGAGCTCAAGCAGGCAATTGTAAGACAGTTTAAGGAGCAGCTGCTTTGGGGTAAGAGTTAAAGGACGACTTCTTTATGGAGGAAAGGAAGAAAGACGGAGAGGCAGGAAGCAATTAAAACTGTGAAGATGGAAATGGTTTTATAAACTTGGTCATTAAATATTTAGCAGGTTTTTCTTGTTAAGTACGCTCCTTCCTCCCACTTTGGCTGGGATGCCCTGCATGAGAGTAAGTTTGTCCTTTGCGTTCACAAGGCCTTCCGCTGGCAGAAGGGGTTCCGGGCTGGGTGTGGTTCTAGGTGGAGCAAGTAGCACCCCTTTACCCCAGTTTAGTTCTGTATTTTTTTATGTTATTCTTCCTCATTTGGCTGGCAATTTTTTCTTGCATTTGCAGATTTGAGAATCATATTCCCTTCTTTTCAATATCTTTACTTTATGCAACTATACCTTTTTAGAGATAAGATAACAAACAGGATTTGAAATTTAACTGGTGAAAATTTAAAATGTTGTGGGCAGAATATTGTTGACTTTTTTTTTTTTCCTACAGATTTTATTTTAGAGTGAAATTAACATTTAAATTTCTCTTTTCTTTTTTCCTCATGAGGAGATAGAAGGGGAGAGGCTGCGTGGCTTCTTTCTTTGTCCTGGAGGAGTTTACATTGCAGTGTTTTGAGATCCATTTTAAAGCACACTAAGGAATGAGCATTTTTTTATTTTATTTTATTTTATTTTATTTTAGCTCAGTGATGTTTGACTGCAAAGTAGTAAACCCATGCATGCCATAATATGTCAGTAAAACAAGAACTTTCTGTTATGTTGCAAACGATGCATTTACTGCAAAACTACCCTAGAGGGTTACCAAATGGTAGTCAGAATCAGGTAGCTGTCTTTTTCTTCAGTTATTTATGAAGAAATATAAAAAAGAGGAAAGTTGGGAAAAGGAAACCTTGATCTAAAACTTGGACATTTTATGTTGTTGCTGTTCTCATAGAAAGATATGTAGAATGTTAGGCTAGTTAGTCAAATCATTTTTACACATATGGAATAACATGGAATAAGAGGGTAAAAGTTGGTTGTGGAAGGAATACTGAACATGAGTCAGGAGATTTGGTTCCATTTTTAACTTGCTATAGTGGTGGACAAACCAAGATCACCTGCTCTCCCCTCACAGATTCTATTGTACTTTTGAGTTGTGATGAGGGCTAGGCTTGGTTTAAAAAAAAAAAAACAAAAAAACTTTCCAGGTGATTCTATTGGGCAGTCAGGGTGGAGAGTCATTGCAAATGACAGTAGTATCAGCTATCAGCTGCTGTTTAATAGAAGAGAGAGGCTGGGACAGCCATTGCTTGTAAGAGAAATGAAGGCAGAGCTGGAGGGAGAATGTAGTGGCCATTGTGACTAATTCTCAACATCCATTTCACTCTAGATCAGTGGTTCTCAACCTTCCTAATGCTGCGACCCTTTAATACAGTTTCTGTGGGTCGTGACCCACAGGTTGAGAACCGCTGGTCTAGATGCTGAGTCTGAGCCAACCAGGGATCCCCTGTTCTCTTGGCCCACGATGGGCTCAGGGTGGAGCATATGATCCAACTCTAAGCAGTGAGAGATAAGGAGAAGTCGCTGCTGCTGCTGATTGGGGGTCAGAGCTGGCATTCTGGGAAAGGTTTCTCACTTTTGAGAAAGGCCTAGAAGGAAAGACTCTCTTTTCTTCCTTGTGCTATTTTGTCTGGATGTAATGCTTTATTCTGCTGAAGCTCTCTGGTTGTCTGCATATGAATGAAGTAGACATCAAAGCTCAGAAGATGCTGGGCCTTGACAATGTTAATGTATCATATCAACCAGACATGGAGCCTATTCTATTTCTGGGATTTTTTTTTTTTTTTTTTTTTTTTTTGAGACACAGTCTCACTATGTTACCCTCGGTAGAGGGCCATGGCGTCACAGCTCATGTCAACCTCAAATTCCTGTGCTTAAGTGATTCTCTTGCCTCAGCCTCCTGAGGAGCTGGGACTATAGGTGCCCACCACAACACCCAGCTATTTTGGGGTTGCAGTTGTCATTGTTGTTTTAGCAGGCCCAGGCCAGGCTTGAACCCACCAGGCTCGTGGATGTGGCTGGCGCCCTACTCACTGAGCTACAGGCACTGAGTCTACTTCTGGGATTTTTGTTATATTGGATTTATGACAAGATCTATATTTAAAACCACATTGAATTAAGTTTTGTTGTTTGCAGTCAAACATGCTCTGATACAGTGAAAGTTATATGTAATTCATTTCTGCCACAAAGTCAAAAGAGACTTTTCTCTCTGCGACAATGCCAGCCTTCCTATGGCTTCCGCGAATGCCAAGTCTGGGCCCTGGAATCATAGCATCTTACACTTAGAGAGCCATATGATTCTAATTCCTTATTTTTGAAGAACAGATAAGAACCAGTGCATAGTAAAACTCAAATGTGGATGCTAGGTTCCACCACATTTTTAACAGACAACTAGTTTGTTTATGTCCTCCATTTTTACATTGATATCATGTCCCCTGTTTATGCAGTGATATCAAGAATGTTCCTCCCTAAACTTTGAAAGTCTAAAATATGTTTTACAAATTATATAGGGTGTACCAAAAGTCACCCATAAAGTCACCATACATAGGGAAAATAGGAAATTGTAGTTAATGTACCTTGATTTACAAAATATTCCTTACACAATTTTATAAAATATTTACCAAATCGTAAGGGCAGACAATTAAGTTCACAAGCTCATCCTAGAAACCACTATGGTCACCTTCAAAGTCCTCCCCTTGGCCATCAAGTGACCACAGTGATATTCAGCAATGAGATCCATAGCACTTTTTCTAGGATGAGTTTCCAAACTTAATCGTCAGATGTCGTACTATGAGAGCCCAGGTGGCCATCCCAGAAGAAGAGTTCCAAAAATGCTTTGAAGGGTGGACTAGGTGCTGGCATCAGTGCATAGCTTCCCCAAGGGAGTTCCTCAAAGGTGACCAAAGTGATATTCAGCCACGAGGTATGTAGCACTTACTCTAGGATAAGTTTGCAAACTTAATTGTCCGACCTCATATTCTTTAGGTGTTGGAACACCTTTCTGTATTATTGGGCTTTTCTGCATTAAAATTTCACTCTAAACAATCCAGATTTACCAACCAAGAGAAATTAGATAACTGCCTAAATATGTTAGAAGGCCCCATGCTGAGGCCAGGCACGGTGGCTCACGCCTATAATCCTAGCACTCTGGGAGGCCAAGGCAGGTGGATTGCCTGGGATCAGGAGTTCAAGACTAGCCTGAGCTACAGCAAGACTCTGTCTCTAAAAATAGCCGAGCATTGTGGCAGGCACCTGCAGTCCCAGCTAGTTGGGAGGCTGAGGCAAGAGGATCACTTGAGCTCAAGAGTTTGAGGTTGCTGTGAGCTATGATGCCATGGCACTCAGGGCAACTGGGAAGACTCAGTCTCAAAAAAAAAAAAAAAAAGCCCTGTGCTTAACTCTTGGGAAAAGTGACTGTCAGCCTCCTTTTCCTGATTTGCAGAAATGTAAACAATTCCCCTGCCTGTCAAAATGCCTTCCCACTATCTGTATTAAATTCTGGTTAGAGACCCATCCTTTTAGTGTAAGACTCAGTCTGGCATTACCACACAAATATCTTGGAGTTGGCTAGTACTCAAATCTATGCTGTTTAATGCTGAGATAATCATATGCAACCTTCCTGGAGAACAGACTTAACCTAACAGAAAAAAGAAAAAGTGATATATGACAAAATGAAAAATTACTTTAATTTTCAAGATAAAGGAGGAGATTACAAATACATTTTTTGTTATCTGTGTACCTCTGGTTATTTAATTGTGTTTAGGGATATTTTGAGTGGAAAAGTTTGATAAGAAATGATAAGTCAGACTCAGTTTGGATAGATTTTTTCTCTGGCATATTTAATAAATATTAGCTAAGCCTAAATATGGAGTTCCTCAAGAGTAGAGTTCTGTTTACTATGACATGACAATGTAGTAAATTATACCAAAAATAAGTCATGTAAAACAAGAATTTGTTATGCACATAGAATCTGCTGGGACAGGGATTTGGACAGGACATAACAAGACCAGGATGTCTCTGTTCCAAGATGTCTGGGCCCTTTTCTGGAAAGCTCACTGGTAGGTTCAAAGGCTGGAATCACATGAAGGCCTGCTCATTTACATATCTGGGGGTCAAAGCTGGCTGTTGGCTGGTAGTATTAGTTCTCCCCTTGGATTAACTTGAGCTTCCTCATTATGTCCACAGCAAATGTTCCTGAAAGACATAGCCAGGCAGAGGATAGATCCTTTTCTGAATGACCCAGCCTTTGAGCCACACAGCATCACTTCTGCCATACTCTGCTGATTAGAGTACTCAAAGCCTGCTACGTTTAGGCAGAAGAGACAGGCTCTACCTATTGGACTGGAAATATTATTGTGGCAAGTTTTGGAAAATAAGGTCTTCCATTGTTAGTGTCCTGTGGTCAAGATAATTTCATCTTTTGGGAGGTTAGTCTTGTATGGTTATAGAGAAATTTTCATCTGTATCTCCAGTTGAAAGTTTGTTTTAATCGACCAATACCTGGAAGCACGCCACCTACCAAGACTTAGCCTGAATGAAGTGGAAATGTTGAACAGGCCTATATCAAGTTCTGAAATAGCATCAACTATACAAAATCTCCCTAAAAAGAAAAGCCCAGGACCTGATGG
>CAUYPK010139123.1:0-50565 GCA_963574355.1 Loris lydekkerianus
GGAAATTTTAGCCTCGAAGATGAGCCCCAAAGTGGTCGATCTAGAGTAATCCAGGACGAGGATTTGAGGACCCTGGTGGAGACTGACCCATCACAAACGGTGCGTGGGATGGCGGAAGAACTGGGTGTCAGCTCCCATGTGATTTTTGATGGTTTAAAAAGTATTGGAAAGGTCAAAAAGCTCAAAAAGTGGGTGCCCCATGATTTAAATGATTGGCAGAAATTGTCACGTTTTGAGGTTTGTTCTTCATTGCTTTTGTGCAACAAAAACGATCCTTTTTTGGATTGGATCATCATGTGTGATGAAAAGTGGATTCTCTACCGCAATAGGAAACATTAAGGACAGTGGTTGGACACCGATGAGCCACCCAGGCACTTCCCAAAAGGTGAAACCCCACCAAAAAAAGATCATGGTTACTGTATGGTGGTCAGTGGCTGGTGTGATTCACTATAACTTTCTGCAACCAGGCCAAACCATCACAGCAGAGTCCTACTGTGAGGAAATCAATGAAATGTACCAAAAATTGCGTCAGCAGCAGCCAGCACTGGTCAACAGAAGACGTCCGATCCTGCTCCACATCAACGCCCTGCCGCACATCTCACAGATCACCATCTGAAAATTAAAGGAATTGAGCGTCAAAGTTCTGCCCCACCCACCATACTCCCCAGACCTCTCCCCAATCGAATACCATTTTTTCAAGCACTTTGATAACTTTCTAACTGGTAGAACCTTTGCCAATCAGGACCTAGCAAAAACGGCCTTTGTTGACTTCATCGAATCCCGAGCACCCAATTTTTACGCCAATGGAATTAATCAACTTGTGTTACAATGGCAAAAGTGCACTGATTCAAATGGCACTTATTTTGATTAAATTGAATAAATATTCACTGAGATATTACAGTTTAAAGTAGACTCGTAAAAACGGACAAAACTTTTGAAATGACCTAAATAACATAAAGAAGACATGGAAGGGTAGAGGAGAAACTAGAGTTTAAAATTGCTGATGTAATAGATTAGAATAAAAAAGGTGACCAAACACAAAAGTAAATTGCTCAATGGTGGTCCAGCCATCTTCTACCCCACACTGGAAATTTTGCTGAGTAATTGCCAGTGGAAATTTGAAATCAGACAAAGACCTGATAGAATTGAGCACTTTGTCTATATTTATATCCCAGGATATTAGTGGATATTAATCTAAATTTGAGCCCCAAATAACTAACATCAAATCTGAATTTTATACAGTCTCAAAAACCAGATTAAATACATCAACAAGATGTGGGAGTTGTGAATTTGATTTAAGGACATTGGGAAAACTCAGAAATCTAATTGAAAATACAAGGGAACACAGTACAGCTAAAATGGTAGCCTAGGCTCGGCACTTGTAGCTCAGTGGCTAAGGGCACCAGCCACATACACTGGATCTGGTGGGTTTGAATCCAGCCTGGGCCTACCAAAAAATAGCAACTGCAACCAAAAAATAGCCAGGTATTTTTTCAGGTGCCTGTAGTCCCAACTACTTGAGAGGATGAGGCAAGAGAATCACTTAAGCCCAAGAGTTGGAGATTTCTGTGAGCTGTGATGTCACAGCACTCTACCAAGGGTGACAAAGTGTGACTTTGTCTCAAAATAAAATAAAATAAAATGGTAGCCTAGACAGTATTTATAATATCATTTGTTCGAATGAAAATGATCATTTCCATATCTTAGTTGCTTGATAGATGCAATAATTTGTATTTGCAGGATCACAAAACTAAAAGTATAAACAAAAACATTATACTTCAGTTTTTGTATTGTTCAATAATCAATGTACAGAATAGGATCAAAACATATAATAGATATGAGACATATATAATATATATGAGATATATATGAGACATATATAATAAATATATATGAGATATATATGACACATATATAATAAATAGGTACGAGACCAGCCTGAGCCAGTGCAAATCCTCATCTCTAAAAATACCCGGATATTGTGGCCAGCACCTGTAGTCCCAACTATTTGGGGGGCTGAGATAAGAGAGTTGCTTAAGCACAAAAGTTTGAGGTAACTTTGAGCTGTGATACCACAGAACTCTACCAAGGGCAACAAAGTGAAACTCTGTCTCCAGAAATAAATAAATAAATAAACAAACAAACAAATAAATACAAAACTTTTAACCATGGAAACAGAAAAATAAGTATTAAAAGCAGAATCATTAGTTTTTTTTTCTTTATGGCTCCCATTACCACACATTGTATGCTTGTATCAAATATGAAATATAACTTATAAGCATGTACAACTACCATATAGCCATAATAATTAAAAAATAAAAATATAAGGAAGAACAATACTTGCCAACAATATTGGAATTGGCATACAAGGGCAATAGAAACATTATAAAAATACATCATTAACTTCAGCGTAAGAGATGAATAGAATATATGAAGTTGTGGAATAGTCTGCGAATCATAAACTATAAAACTTTAAAAGTGTGGATTCTAAATCTATAAAATGCAGTATCTGTAGTGAAAATTTCTTCTGATCAAATCAATACTAGACTGAATACCATGGAAGAAAACTATCAGTGAACTGGAAGTCAGGTCAGTAGATATTTTTCAATGGAAAACATAATGTACAATAACAATACTGAAAAGAGCATCAGTGAATTGTAGGAAAATAAGTAGTTTCAAACAGATGTTTCTCTATTTTTTTTTTTTTAAGCAATAATGAAATTTTCACAGGATTCAGAAGCAGAGGAGAACCATCCGCTGGTATTCTCTGAAGATAGGCATTGCAAGGCATAGTGAAAAACACAGAAATGTCAGTGGGTTCCAATTTGTTCTTGCTTTACTCTGATCTATGCTTAGCTCTTCTTTTTGAGTGTTGATCCTGTTGATAAACATCATTCATAAATTCAAAGAGGTAACATATTCCCACATTGGAGACTTTACTTTTCTGGCTTCTGTAATTGTGACTCCTTCACTATTATCACTGGCGTTTTTAACTTTCCCTGCCAACATCTGCCACAATTGTGTAATGCAAACTTAGAGAATAACTCCCTTGTCTTGTAACTAATAGTGTTTAGGGTTTTTTTTTTTTTTATTTACTCTGATACTAATTTTAAATTTGTTATTGACTTAAACGCCTAAGTAATTTTGTTTATATTTCCCACAATTCTAAATTCGGGAATTTTATTGTTGAATCTCTGATGAATTTAATCTTCTCAGAGTTACCGAAAATAAATGTGAGCCATGATTGTAACATGCAAAATATTCACTTTTGCTCCATGTCATTGGTAAAGTTCAGGACCTTTAGCTAAGTAATTAGTGAGAATGTTGAATGCAACACATTTTAGAACAGAGCACTGTATTGCCTCACTATAAAATCTATGGTGCATCTTAGAATGGGTACAGGTGATTGCACTAATGTACACAGCTATGATTTATCAATTAAAAAAAACTAGTGCACTTATTAATATGGCTTATCTTTCCATAGTAGTCATACAAATAATGGGATGTCCAAGAAATTTATTTCTTTTCAATTATGAAAACACATGTAACATAGAATTTACTATTTTAACTATTTATGCTATGCAATTCAGCATCAAGCACATTCACAAGGCTGTGCAACCATTAACTTGTCTATTTCTCTGTTCCAGAATATAACAAATCTGCTGAGGAGATAAATACTTATTTAAAACAATAGACTAGATGTTTTCTTACATTCACATTGCCACAAGTTCAATCATTTCCAGCATTAAATATGGACAAAAAATATGATTTTAAGAAATTCACATTATCTATTTAATAGTCTTAATGATATTTTAAAATGCAAATCAATTATTGTAGATAACATAAGATGACTACATGACATTTTTCAAAAATATACCAATAAAGATGATAATGAAAATTCAAATGAACTATGAGTTATTATGGCTCCACTAGGTAACTTCCTATTTTTATGACTTTTTCTTTAAATTTATTTTTTAAACCTCATGGTTATTAACAAAAAATGTATTTCTTACCCTGTATCACTATTTTTAAGTCTATTGGAGGCTAAAGTAGATGTAGACTACACATCTCTCCTACCATTAACCATCTAAAAATTTTCAGAAAACTTTATGCTGACGAAATTGGCAATTAAAATATTTTAAAAGTAGCAGCAGTATTGATAATTAATAATTTCCTTATACATTCATATATATTTTATTTGTTAGAGAAATATGATATAGAAATCAATATAAGAATTTCAAGTGAAAATATCCATTAGTATAAGATATTATGAAGTGGTTAGAATGGAAATATGTGTTCAGAGAGAAAATTTTCAAATTTCTAACTTTTATTTAAGAGCCAGTTTATTTTTAAATGACAAGTATGTGGTATGAAATTGCTATTTTTTATTTAATCAATATTAGGGTGAATCATATAGAATTACT
Organism: Loris lydekkerianus; assembly: GCA_963574355.1. Lineage (NCBI taxonomy): Eukaryota > Metazoa > Chordata > Mammalia > Primates > Lorisidae > Loris > Loris lydekkerianus. The sequence continues at coordinate 4,425 of CAUYPK010139123.1, forward strand.
ATTTTTATTGGTTAAAGTGGTTCATACACTTAATTGTATATAGAAATATTATATGGTATGGTGACTATATATTTTAAATCAAAAACTGAGAATTATCACACAAAGAGTGTGATTTGTGATTATGGTTATATTATTAAGAATTAAAAATATACAAAAATTAAATTGCACTACATTATGTATTTAATAAATACATTCATTGCAATAAGATTAAATTATGTGAAAATTAGAATGTACCAGTAATTCTGGACTGCAGGGACAATTTAGCATAAGAACAGATTTGCATTCAAAAGTGAAAATTATATTGAAAGTTCATAAATTGGGTGGTGCTTGTGGCTCAACGGAGTAGGGCGCCAGCCCCATATGCCGAAGGTGGTGGGTTCAAATCAAGCCCCGGCCAAAAACTGCAAAAAAAAAAAAAAAAAGAAAGAAAGAAAAAAAGAAAGTTCATAAATTAACAGGTGTCTACTCTTTTAGGAAATAATTCTTTATCTATGATACAGTAAAGTTTAAAGTAAATTAATATGCACTATCTTTTGTTCCTGTTCTTCAAAGTAACAGTTTTATTAATTTTACATTATAATAGCAGTAGCCATGTGTGGGTGGTATCATTAATTTTATTGTTGAACTGAATCTTAAAACGCTATAGTGCTTTACAAAAATGGGGATTATTATTTTCTATTCACATTTTATTTGCCATAGCAAACCTCATAGACCTTCCATGGGCTCAGAAAGAGAGAGGAAAAAATTATATGGAATTATCTATGTATTCTAGTTTATTAATACTTGGTTCAATGTTTATTCCATTGACCAAACTGCTTCCTTCAACCAGTTCCCTAGACCAAGAGCTCTTCATTTGAGGTTTAAAATGCCCTAGAAGGTATCCATTAAGTCTTCTTTTCCCTAACTACACATATTATCTTCATATAAGTCAACCAAACAACATATGTTAATTGACTTAATGTAGATGTGTATATGCAAATCCAACTATTAAACTGTATATTAAGAAAATCCACAACATATAAAGTTTTTAACTCTTTGTACTGTTTGTAAATATAATTGTTTTCATAATAATTAAATATTTATATATTGGTATTTAATTAAATAAATATTTTTAAATTATATGTTTTTAGATCCTTTTGTAGTTCATAAGAATGATGATTGGGTGCTCATATGACTATGTGAAGTGTGCCTCTCTCAAACCTTTTTACTATATTGACATATTACTTTTCTGACATAAAAAAAAGGAATAAAAACATGTTTGAATAACTACAGAAAACATAAGAGATGAAGAATAGATGTAAAAGACTTTAGAGTCTCTAATAATTTTTAGTAGGTCCTGGAACCAAAAGGTGTAAGAACCACTATTTTAAACCTTTACAAAAGAAATAAAAATATTCAGCACTTAGGTTACACCAACAGGCTACTTTCCAAAAATAGCCATTTTGTCAAAACAATCCCAGTATTTTGAATTAAGTTGTTTTATTTGTGTGTTATTTAATATTTTACCTTACTCAGAAAATACATTTCAAGTTATTTCAGTTATTGATTTTTATTTTTTTTTTTTAATGAGATGAAACTCAATTCAATTCACAGATTTACCACTTGCTGGTTCTGAAACTTTCAACAAATCACTTTACTTCTGCAAGTTTCAATTTTTTCATTTACAAAACAGAAATAATATATGACTCATATTCTAATATGAGGATATATATGTGTGTGTAAATTTGTGAAGTAAAGCATGGTAGAAAAATTAGTAATAATAAAGATAGTAAAAGAGATAATACATAGCCAAAGTAATATGTCTTGAAGGAATATTTTCTCATTAAGTCAGAAGATACTCATAGTAAGGGAGTCCTTTGGTGACTATTGAATTGTACATATAAGCTAACATCAAATATTGATTAAAGATAGAGCTGCCTTGACTGTTTACCCTATACATTTTACAAATATGTAGCATGACACTTAATTCCTGTGGTAAAATTCTACTTGCTTAATGTGTACCACATTTCAAAGCCCAGTACCCTGCAGGAATATTATAAACTTCACTCAGGTTTGTCAACTTTTCTGGTTCTTTTCTCCATTCAGGCAGATAATAGGACTGCATTCTTTCCCCCCTCTCTCTTCTTTCTTCATTTTGTATGGAACCAGAAGCAAACCCCTATAGCCAAGGAAATTCTTAGTAATAAAATCAAGGCTAGATGTATCACTCTACCAGACTTTCAGCTACACTACTAGGCCATGGTGATCAAAAGAGCGTGGTATTAACACCAAAATAGAGACATTGACATTTGGAACAGAATAGAAAACCATGACATGAAACTAACTTCTTGCAGCCACCTGGTCATTGATAAACCAAGCAAGAATATACACTGGGGGAAAAAAAATCTCTATTCAATAAATGGTGCTAGGAGAAGTGGATCACCACTTGTAAAAGACTGAAACTGGACCTGCACCCTCCACCACTTACAAAAATTCATTGAAGATGGATAAAAGATTTTAATCTAAGGCATTAAACAATAAAAATCCTCAGAGAAAGTGTGGGGAAAACACTTCAAGATATCAGCCTGGGGAATGATTTTATAAAGAAGACTTCCATGGCAATTGCAACAACAAAAATGAACAAATGGGCTTAATTAAATCAAAACGCTTCTGTACAGCTAAGGAAACAACAATCAAAGCAATCAGACAACTTTCAAAATGGTAAAAAATATTTGCATACTATGAATTGGACAACAACTTAATAACCAGGATCTATAGAGAACTAAAATTAATCAACATAAAAAGATTCAACAATCCCATATACCACTGAGGAAGAGAGATAAATAAGGCATATGAATGGCTAACAAACATATGAAAATATTCTCGCTGTCCCTAATCATCAGAGAAATACAAATCAAAACTACCCTGAGATATCACCTAACCCCAGGGAAAATGGCTCATATTATAAAGTATCAAAACTACACAAGCTGGCATGGATGTAGAGAGAAGAGAACACTTACACTGCTGTTGGGACTGGAACCTAATATAACCTTTTTGGAAAGAAGTATGGAGAATTATCAAAGAACTCAAATGTGATCTCCTATTTGATCCTGCAATCCCATTACTAGTCATCTACCAAGAACAAAAAAAAAAAACAAAAAACAAAAAACAAAACAAACAAACAAAAAAAAACTTTTTCATAAGGACATTTGCACTAGACTGTTTATGGCAACTCAGTTTACAATCACCAAAACATGAAAATAGCCTAAAGGTCCACCAACCCAGGAATGGATTAACAAGCTGTGGTCTATTTATTCCATGGAATACTAGTCATCCATTAAAATGATGAAGACTTTACATCTTTTTTATTAACCTGGATGGAGGTAGAACACATTTTTTGTAGTAAAGCATCACAAGAATAAAGAAGCAAGAATCCAAGGTACTCAATTCTAATATTAAGGCAGTAGATTATCTAATACAAAGTGGGGGGGGTAAGGAATGATCAAGTGGGGAGAGGGAATGAGAAAGGGGAATGAGGAGTCACGGTGTATGGCACACTTCTTGGGGGCAGGACACAATTATAAGAGAGACTTTAACAAATTCAATCAGTGTAACACAATTCTTCATGCCCCTAATGAATCTCAAACAACAAAAAATAATATTAATTAAAAAAGAGAAAATAAACACCTTACCTATTGAGGAATAAAGATTTAAATAAATAAAGTGAAAAATGTACAAATCCTTTCACTTGAACATTTAGAAGCTATTTTAGAGTTAATTATTGGCCTAATATCAATATTTTTTATATCTCCAGGAATAGAAGTAGTATATAGATGAAGAAATGGTCTGTTGCTGTAGTAGTCAAAAACCCCACAACATTTATTGGTGAACATCAGTGTCTTTCATGGGTCCAATTTGTGGCACCCAAAAGCGATCACAATGTTAACCTCAAAGATTATCAATCATGGATCATCATAACAAATATAATAAAAATGAAAACCTTGAAATATTGCAAGGATTTCAGCAAGGTGTCCAAGAGACAGCATATGACCACATGATGCTGTAAAAATGACACTGATAAACTTGTTTGACAGAGGGTTGCCATAAAACTTCAATTTGTAAAAAAATTCAATATCTGCAGTTTGATCAAGCAAAGAGCAATAAAGGCTGATGCATGTACTTGATAATATTCTATTCATTTCTATTTTTTTTCTTATAATCTTTGCTTATGAGGATGTAAGAGCCTTTGGGATACAGATTATATGTTTTCTAGTTCTTTTATGTATTCAAAACATCTATAACATGTCCCGAAACAAAATAGGTTTGTATATTTATTCTTTTGACTGACTGATTCCCTTTGTAGAGAAAAAAGTACCTTATAATCATGCAGCAATGTTATCTGGAGCAAATTAAATATTTAAACAGATCTAGTTTGATGTAAGCATTTCAAATTGTATATATAATCAATACATTATACTCCATAAATGCATTAATGTACATACACAGTTATGATTTCATAAAAAAATTAAGAGAAAAAAAGATGAGCTCCTTTAGCATATGTGGAAAATTTCTAGGTAATTTTACTCTGAGATAAGTCCATTACAAATTGCTTTGAGTATCACTTGGTTAAAAGTTTCATGAGTTTATAAAGTATGTTATTAAGAAAGATTTATAAAGAATGTATTAAGAAAGATTTATAAAGATAATTATTTTAATAGAAATATCTTTTAACCCAAACTTTTTATTTCTATCAGATTCTTAGTCATACTCACACTTTATTTTAGAACTATTTTACCAGAGTTATGATTACTATGCCTACAATTTTGAAGAAATATTTCTTATTTCATTGTATTTTCCCTTCTCTAAGTAGAATAATTCTCATAAATTAATTTATACATATTTGTGAAAGTAGGGATAAATGAACAATTATAGATTAATTTTTAGAGTCATTATATAATTCTCATTTTTTTACCTTTGCCCAGGATTTTTATCATTATCCATACACAAATATTTATACTGTAATGTTTGTGATAGTATCAAACAATGAAACAATGATAGCCTTTATTCAGACTACTTCCTTATGTATAAAAGCCCCTATATCTTACATCTACTATCTTCACTATCAAAATGATAATAATACATCTTTATTTTCCCTTTTCTCACCTTACCTAATTTTACTTTTTCTTTTTCTTAGCAATTTTTTTTATTAAATCATAGCTGTGTAAATTAATGCATTTGATTGTGTTACAATGTTATATCTTATGTTTGTCTTCCCTGAATCCACAATGTTGTGGTTAGATATACTTTTTTTTTCCTTTACTAAATCATAACTGTGTACCTTAATGCATTTATGGGGTACAATGTGCTGATTTGATATACAATGTAGAATGCTTGCATCTAACTGATTAGTATAACCATCTCCTGGGTTACTTACTTATTATGGTAAGACATTTATGCTCTTTTCTTAATAGACTTGAAATGTACCATTGCATTATGGACATTAGGTGGAGTCCCACCAGATATCCTCCCTCCTCCTATCCTCTCCCACCCCTTTTGTCTCCCTCCTCTTACCTCCTTCTTTCTGGATTATAGTTACATTTTGCTGTTCATATGAATGTGTAGGTGATTATATGTTGATTTCATAGTAGTATTGAATACATTGGATAGTTTTTTTTTTTTTTTCCATACTTGAGATGCTTTACTAAGAAGAAAATGTTCTAGTTCCATCTAGGCAAACATAAAAAATTTCATTTATCATTGCATATGTACCTTTTAAAACACCAAATTTAATGAAATTATATGTTTTTTACCTGAATACCATTATTACCTAACACCACATACTAAACCTAATAGGTACTTCCCTAAGCTCACAATATTGAATAAAATTTTGAATTTTTATTATGTAGTAAGATTAGTCTACTGTGGCTCCAGCCATATTCTCTCACTTTTATAACATATAATGAAACATTGAATTCATGACCTTGATTGGCAGTCACATTCTCATAGCAAATGAGCTAACTAACAATCTTCTAACAATGAAGTCTCTGTTCTGAAAGTGTATCACATTCACACAATAACAGGTTAATCATTAGTGACAATACCAGAATGGCTGTCCAAAGTCACGTTCCCAAAATTCCTTTATTTATTCACCTCTTCGCCATTCTCCTACATAATAATGTCTATATTCTTTACTTTGCACTTATCCAACATCATTTCCAGCAATCATGGTAATTAAGGTGGTAGATGGACTATTAAGGTGATTCTTAAATTGCACGAAACCATTTTAGAGGTGACATAGTACAATGTGATTATTCAGATAATTAAGTTGTGATCTCAGATGTAGTATTTTGCTTTAGAATACATATGTTACTTTAGCCTAGCTTCTTCAAACTTTGTTCTGTAGAAGAATATCAGGGTGTTCCACAAAGCTTAATTTGAATTTTGTTAATGTGTTGTTGAAAATACTTCATAAAAATTGAGATACTCAAATGTGTACATATCGACTCATTTTTCTAAAGATTTTAGAAAATTAAATCTTTCCCTGATCTGTTTTCATTGACTTTAAAATTTCACAAATAGAAGCTTAAAGTTCTGCAATGATTGATTACTATTATTCAAAACTTTGCACATCCCCTCATGCAAAATTTTACAGCATGTGCATTTCTGTAGTACATGTAATGTGCTCAGTAAAATATCCATTTTTCTTAAGTGCAAAAACAAATTATAATACTTTATTATTTACACTGTCAATTTTCATCAAGCAGCTAACTTTTATTCCATGGCAGGAATTTGTGCTAAGCAGATACAAGTGAGAAAAACCTGAAAAATAAGGGTTTTCTTGATAAATTAAAAAACTACTACTTAGAATCATACTACAATGGCAAAAACTTCTACTAAAGGATATCAAACACAAAGTTTAGACTACAGGTGGTGCTTAATAAATGATTTTATACCATACTGTGAAGTTATATTCAAATTTTTATTATTTCAAAATATTAAAGAGGTACAAGGTTTTTGTTTTTTTTGTTTGTTTTTTTTTGGTTACATAGATACATTGTATGATGCTCAAATCAGGACTTTCAGTATGCCTGCCACAAGGACCATGTTCATTGTACCTGATAGGTAAGTTTTTATCCCTCACCCCCTGATTACTTCACCACTTCTTAGTTTCCAATATCCTTTACATCTTTTTGTGCCCACGTTTACTCATTGCTTAGTTTCTGCTTACCAGTGAGAACATGTAGTCTTTGTTCTTCCATAACTCAGATGCTTCACTTAGAATAGTCATCTTCATTTTCATCAATAGTGCAGTGAATGACCTTATTTTCGTCGTTTATATGACTGAGTAGTACTCCATGTTGTGTGTCACACACACACATGCATAGACACATACCACATGTTACTTATCCAATCATGTACTAATGTGCATTTAGGCTGATTCCATATCTATGAAGTCATTAATTATGCTGTGATATACGTGTAAGTATAGGTATCTTTTGTAAAAGTGATTTCTTTTCTTTTGGGAGGATATGCAGTAGTGGGATTGCTGGATCAAGTAGTAGGTCTACTTTTATCTCTTTGAGAAAATCCATGCTGGCTTCCGTAGAGGTTGTACTAGTTTTCACTCTCTCCCAAGGTGTGTTAAGGTTATTAAGTAGGAAATGTCTAATTTCATTAAGTACAAAGTTTGACCTTTGATAACTCTGACAATTCACTTTGATACTCATTTTTTAAATTATTATTGTGAAATTATACTTATTCTTTCAAACACATGATTTGCATTGTGATTATCTTTCACATTTTTTAAAGAAATTTTTGTGAGATCATGGATAAGTAAAAAATTAAGGGTAATTTTAAATATGAGTTACATAGTGGAATCTTGTAGCATACACAGATCAAAATATCAATAAGGAGTTTGAGAAGGATGTGACTAATGAATTCATGGTACATTTATTTTATGACTAAGTTCCATTCTGATAATTTTAATCTTGAAAATGAGCTGTGTGGATGACCAGAGACCAAAGTGGATAATGATGAGCACAAAGGTGTAGTGGAAGCAAATCCCTCTCCCTATAGTTAGCCAGGAAGAAATAGATATCCTGAACAGACCAATTTCAAGCACTGAGATCAAAGAACCAATTAAAAATCTCCCAGTAAATAAATGCTCTTCTCTGGATGGCTTCACACCAGAATTCTATCAAGCCTTCAAAGAAGAGCTCATTCCCACACTACAGAAATTATTTCCAAAAATTAAGGAGGAAGGAATCTTCCCCAGCACATTCTATGAAGCAAACTTCATTCTGATACCAAAACTAGGAAAAGATACAACTAAAAAGGAGAACTTCAGACCAATTTCACTAATGAATATAGATGCAAAAATTCTCAACAAAATACTAGCCAATAGATTACAGCTTCCGATAAAAAAAAGAACAAAACAAAACATGCATCATGGTATCATGATGAAGTAAGTTTCATCCCAGGGATGCAAGGCTAGTTTAACGTACACAAGTCTATAAACGTTATTCACCATATCAACAGAAGCAAAAACAAAGACCATATGATCCTCTCGATAGATACAGAAAAAGCATTCGATGAAATCCAGCATCTATTTCTAATTAGAACACTGAAGAGTATAGGCATAGGTGGCACATTTCTTAAACTGATCAAAGCTATGAAAAACCCACAGCTAATATTTTACTGAATGGAGTAAAGCTGAAAGCTTTTCCACTTAGAACTGGAAGCAGACAAGTTTGTCCTATATCGCCACTACATTCAACATAGTGCTGGAAATTCTAGTCAATAAAATGAGGCAAGAGAATTAAATAAGGGGCATCCAAATGGGAGCAGAGGAGGTCAAACTCTCCCTCTTTGCTGACGATATGATAGTAGAGAATCCCATAAGACTCCTGGAGTGAGTTTGATCCTGTTTCAAAAAATACAGTAATGTCTTAGCATATAAAATCAATGTCCACAAATCAGTAGCCTTCGTATATGCCAATAACAGCCAAGATGAGAAGCTAATCAAGGACACAATACCCTTCAAAGTAGCTTCAAAGAAAGTGAAATACCTAGGAATATACCTAACAAATGAGGTGAAGGACCTCTATAAAGAAAATTATGAAACCCTAAGAAAAAAATTGCAGAGGATATTAACAAATGGAAGAATATACCATGCTCATGGCTGGGAAGAATCAAAATTGTTAAAATGTCTATAATTCCCAAAGCAATCTACAGATTGAATACCATCCCTATTAAAATAACAACATCGTACTTTAAAGATTTGGAAAAATAATTCTCACTTTTGTATAGAACCAGGAAAAAAAAAAAAAAAAAAAAAAAAACATAGCTAAGGCAGTACTTAGCAATAAAAACAAAGCTGGCAGCATAAGCCTACCAGAATTTAGATTGTACTACAAGCCCATAGTGTTCAAAACAGCATGGTTCTGTCACAAAAATAGAGACATAGACCTTTGGAATCCAATAGAAAACCAGGAAATGAAACTAACACCTTACAGCCACCTAATCTTTAATTAATCAAACAAGGACATATACTGATGGGAAAAAAAAAAAATCCCTATTCAATAAATGGTGCTTCAAGAACTGGATATTCATATCTAAAAGACTGAAACTGGACCCTCACCTTTCTTCACTCACAAAAATTGATTCAAGATAGATAAAAGACCTAAATTTGAGTCATGAAATGATAAAAATCCTCAAAGAAAGTGCTGGACCCTCACCTTTCTTCACTCACAAAAATTGATTCAAGATGAATAAAAGGCCTAAATTTGAGGCATGAAATGATCAAAATCCTCAAAGAAAGTGTAGCAAAAACACTTGAAGATATCGGTCTGAGGAAAGACTTTGTGAAGAAGACTTCCATGGCAATTGCAACAACAACAAAAACAAACAAATGGGACTCAATTAAACTGAAAACCTTCTGTACAGCTAAGGAGACAACAAAGCAAATAGACAACCTACCCAATGGGGAAGGATATTTGCATATTTTAAATCAGACCAAAGCTTGATAAGTAGGATCTGCAGAGAACTCAAATTAATCCACATGAAAAAAAAGCTGACAATCCCATATATCAATGGGCAAGAACAATGAATAGAAACTTCTCTAAAGAAGACAGGTGAATGGCTAGCAAACATGAAAAAAATGCTCATCGACCCTAATTATTAGAGAAAGGCAAATCAAACCACCCTGAGATATCATCTAACCCCAGTGAGAAGGGCCCACATCACAATATCTCAAACTGCAGATGCTGGCATGGAAGTGGAGAGAAGGGAACACTTGTACACTGCTGTTGGGACTGGAAACTAATACAATTTTTTTGGAAGGAAGTATGGAGAATCCTCAAGGAACTCAAGCTAGTTCCTTTTTGATCCTGCAGGATCAAATGATCCTGCAATCTTGGCATCTGATCCTGCAATCTCGGCATCTACCCAGAAAAAAAAAAAAAAAAAAAATTTCCATAAGACACTTGAACTAGACTGTTTATTGAAGCTCAATTTACAATCACCAAAATGTGGAAACAGCCTAAATGCCCAGAAACCCAAGAATGGTTTAATAAGCTGTGGTATATGTATACCATGGAATAGTATTCAGCCATTAAAAAAAGATGGAGACTTTACGTCTTTTGTATTAAACTGGATGGAAGTGGAACACATTATTCGTAGTAAAGCATCACAAGAATGGAAAAGCAAGAATCCCATGTACTCAATTCTGATATGAGGACAATTAATGACCTAGTATCAGGTTGCGGGTGGGGGAAGGGGAGAGCAGAGATAAGAAAGGAGGGTGGGGGTGGAGGAAGGGAAGAGCTGAGAGAGGGAAGAAGGAAGGGTTTATTTGGTGTTTTGACCTGTAATTCTGAGCTCCCAGCACTCCCCTCCACTCTCACTCGGAGGTCTGGAGGCCTGTCTCCCAGGAGTCCAGATTCTTGGGTGATTTCTTAAGGGGCATTGACAGGGCCTGGACTGCAGCTTGTCAGTGCTGATTCTGCAGCACAGGAGTGAGCAGACTATGGTCAGCTGAGAGGGAATCATGCTGGAGCAACAGTGCCCTGAGGCGCAGAGCAAAAGCCATTTTTGGCAACAGTAAAGCCCACTCCCGGATATCCCAAAGCCACACCCCCTTTCTCCCTGGGGAACCACAGGAGGCCGGGCATCTTCTCAGATGGCAAACACCGCAGAACAGATCTGGGACTGAAACACAGGCCCCGTGAGTAAAGGGTTTGCCTGAGGCGGCAAAGGTCTGGGTGGAGCGCAGGGACTAGAAAACTCTCGTGCAGAGCCGGGAAATTCCCCGGGCAGGGCTGACCCAGAGGACCGCTTTACTGAGCCTAAGACGCACCGGGCCCTCAGGGGATTATCAGCCTATAGACAAAGGAAAGCAGGAGGCTAAAGCTGACAGCTGTCTCTACCAAAAATGGAAATACAAGCTGGGCACTGTGGGCACTATTGCTGAGGCAAGAGGATCATTTCAGGCCAAGAGATTGAGGTTAATTTGAGCTATGATGCATGGCACTCTACCCAGGGTGATAAAGTGAAACTCTCCCTTAAAACAAACAAACAAGCAAACAAAAAAACAAACAAATCACCACGTTCTGGCTGAACTGTGGTGGGCATTTCCAGCGAAACCAAACTAGAGTCTCTGAATCCCGCACTGCCTCCTGTGGAAGCTTTAAGTTAGCAGTGCGGCTTTCTCCCTTGTCTCATAATCTTGTTAACCAACAATCATACTAATTCATCAACTGCCCGACTTAACAGGTTCAAGAAGAAGGGAAAAGACAGTACAGAGATGAGGCGATGTCAAATAGAAGTGTTAATGTAGAGTTGAGAAAAGATAAGAAAGATGACCAGATAATGAAAAGGTGAAATGCAAGCTGGTTTCCTGATGATGATACTTCTCCACTGCAGGAAAACCACAACAACAAAAGGTACTATAAGTTGGTCTGTGGATGACATTGTCAAAGGTATAAACAGTGCCAGTATGGAAAACCAGTTCCAAGTTACTCAAGTTGCCAGGAAACTACTTTCTAGAGGAAAACAGCCTCCCATGGACAACATAATCTAGATGATTTGATCCCAAAATTTGTGTCCTTTGGGGGCAGAACTGATTGTAGTCCCATTCAGTTTGAATCTGCTTTGGAACTAACTAACATTGCTTCAGGGACATCAGAATAGACAAAAGCTGTAGTAGATGGAGGTGCTATTCCAACATTCATTACTCTGTTGGCATCTCCCCATTCACATATCAGTGAACAAGCTGTATGGGCTCTAGGAAACATTGCAAGTGTTGGTTCAGTTTTCTGAGACTTGGTTATCAAGTATGGTGCAGTTCATACACTGTTGGCATTCTAGCTATTCCTGATATGTTATCTTTATCATGTAGTTACTTATATAATCTTACCTGGACATTTTCAAACCTCTGCTGTAACAAGAATCCTGTACCCCCATTAGATGCTGTAGAACAGATTCTTCCAACTTTAGTGTGTCTCCCACATCATGATGATTAGAGGTATTAGCAGATACCTTATGAACTATTGCCTACCTTACTGATGGTCCAAATTAATGGATTAAAATTGTTGTGAAAATAGGAGTGAAGCTTCTGGGAGCTATGAATTGCCAATTGTGACTCATGTGCTAAGAGTCATAGGGAATATTGTCACTGGGACAGATGAACAGACTCGGGTTCTAATTGATGCAGGAGCACTTACTATCTTTCCTAGCCTGCTGAACAACCCCTAAACTAACATTCCAAGGGAAGCTATACATATGATATCAAAAATCACAGGTGGCTGTCAGGACCAGATACAGCAAGTTGTGTATCATGGACTAGTCCCATTACTTGTTGCTGTTCTCTCTAAAACTTTAAGACACAAAAGGAAGCTGTATGGGCTGTGCCAACTATGCAAGTGGTGGAACAGTTGAACAGATTGTATACCTCATTCACTGTTTTATAATAGAACAGTTGATGAACCTTGTAACTTAGAAAGATACCAAAATTATTCTGGATATTCTGGATGCCATTTCAAATATCTTTCATGCTGCTGAGCACCAAGGTGAAACTGAGAAACTTAGTATAATGATTGAAGAATGTGGAGGTTTGGACAAAATTGAACCTCTATAAAACCAGGAAAATGAATCTGTGTACAAGGTTTCATAAGACTTGAATGGCAAGTATTTTTCTATAGAGAAAGAGAAGGATCAAAATGTAGTATCAGAAACTACCTCTGAAGGCTCTACCTTCTAAGTTCAGGATGGCACTCCTGAGAATTTTAACTTTTAGATTGTACATATGAGGCACAAAGTTATTGTGTACTATATTTGGTATAAGTTTGTTTAACTATTTCTCTACTAAGGACTCTTTTAAAATGTGGTTTTTTATTGTAGCATTTTTTTTTATAACAAAACTATACTTGAGCAGTTCTAAACTACATACTGTATGGACCCTCTCCTCTGAAAGGGTTTCTGATTTCTATGTGGAATTTCATATCTTGCAACCTCTTGTAAAATAAGAATTAAAGTTCACCCTTTTCTTTACATGACAAAAAAAAAAATTCTATACTCATGACATTTCAGGGTACAGGATGTAGCATTTTAGTGTATAAGGTATATGTAGTACACATAAGTATTGGTATCTTCATTAACACCCTTCTTTTCTATTGCTTGGCTGTAATTTTTGTGCAGATAAATTATATATTTTATATGTATTTTTGTGATATATTTTCAGAAGCCAGCATCTTAATTTTACTAGCTTGTAGAATCTTAAATGTGTGCTCATTATTTCTAATGATGTTAAAAAAAAATCCCCAGTGCTGTTTAGCATTTGACTTTTATATATGTTTAAAATGTTTTTGGATTTTTTTTTGCCGTTTGTCAAACTTAATAAAGTATTGCCCTGAAAAAATATTCCACATAAGCCAAAAAAAATATGGACTCATTTTTTACTTGCTACTATTAGGAAGATGGTTCTACCTTTCTGACCAAAAAACCAATATAAAAAGAGTACTAATTCATTTAATCAAGTAAATAATAGTAACAAGAGCTAATAAAGGTAGTTTTGATTCTTTCATGTCTATTACCTATAAGTAATGCCTATTTTCCAGTTTTTAAAACACTTTCTGGAACAACTTCAATTACTTTTAAAGGTCACCATTTGCATTTGCTTTTTAAAGCCTCATTCCTCTCATGCTCATTTATTTCTGCAAGGCTTTGATTTTTGGTAAGAAGCATGGAAAAACACATTGATAATTAGAAAGGCTTAAATATTTCCAAATATTCTATCATCTATTCCATTGACCAGAGGCATTTTCTGGCTGAAAAAAATGCCTAAATGCCAAGCCTGCAGAGGGAAAGCCATTTTTCTATTTAAAAAGACTGAATAGTTACACAATCAAGACAATATCATATATCTGCAGATACCCTTTTTGTTTAGCTTTATTGACTCTAGGGAAAAATACTAAAACAACAAAAGTTACAAAAGAATAAAAAAAATACCTGAAAGTCATTAAGTTCGGAGATTGTGGCTTCCACTAACTTGAGGAGAATTTTCTCTTGGAAATTAATGCATCCAACATCATTAATGTAAACTCTCACATTTAAGAATTTAATCTAATTGAACAGGAGTACATCTAAAATTTGAACCTATTAAGCTAAATGTAAACTTTTCATACTTTTATTATAAGTAGGACTCCATCCTGAAGTTTCTATTATTAAAACAGATTGATTTAGTTAAAGTATCGCCTGCCCTCCATAGACAAAATAGACTTCCCATGGCTAACAGAGGTGCTCAAAGTTAAACAAAATCAGGCGGCCATAGATGAGTAAGAGAGTGACCACATCCACTGCATTCTCAGAAAGATGTTGTAAAAGTGTCACAGGGCCCCCATTTATACAATGGAGCCAATCAGTTCCTTTTGTCAGTGCCAAGATAGAACACAGCTGAAAATTCCCCAACTGACCAACCAACTGAATACTTCTCCACCCTACTTTCCAACTGCTCAGACCCTAACCCTCAATTTCCAACTCCTGCCCTGGCTTTGCAGTCATACTATAATTTCAACTGGACAAAAGGATTAGCCTTAGAGTTACTACTTCCCAAAAAACAGCTGTACATCTCAATCCAGTTTCCACTGGCCCTGTAGTTCACTTTTGAGGTAAAGAGTCAAACTGCATCTCATTTTACTTTTTTACATTATTATTTTGTCTTTTAGAGACAGAATCTTACTCTTTTTTTCCCTATCTGGTGTGCAGTGAAGTGACACAGTCTCTGTAACTTCCAACTCATGGGCTCAAATGATCCTCCTGCCTCAGTCTCTCAGTTAGCTAAGACCATAGCTACATGCCACCAAGCCAAGCTAATTTTGTTTTTATTTTTAGTGGAGTTTCACCAGCGTGGCCCACATTAGTCTTCAAATTCTTGCCTCAAGTAATCATCCTGCCACAGCCCCCCAAAGTGGTGGGATTATAGAATGACTTACCACATCTGGCCTCCATCTCATTTTACTGCTGTTACCCCACATTGAAGTAAATGTGGAATGCACATTACATATATGTTTACCCACTGTGCATATACTTTACTCTCTTCATAATTATTCATAAGCTTTTCCCCAGATTGCAAAATATTTAAGTAAGTTAGTTCCTACAAAATAGAAAAAAACACAGCTTCTGCTTTCCTTCTTCAGACCTCTATTACATTTTACACCATAGGCTGTACACCCAATCTGCAGATTGATTTCTTCTCTTTTCTTTTCCTTTCTTTTCTTTTCTTTTCTTTTCTTTTCTTTTCTTTTCTTTTCTTTTCTTTTCTTTTCTTTTCTTTTCTTTTTTTTCTTTTCTTTGCTATCCTTTCCTTTCTTTTTTTTTTTTTTTTTTGAGACAGAGTCTCACTTTGTTGCCCTCAGTAGAGTGCTGTGACATCACAGCTCACAGCGATCTCCAACTCTTGGGCTTAGGTCATTCTCCTCCCTCAGCCTCCCAAGTAGCTGGGACTACAGGTGCCCACCACAACACCTGGCTATTTTTTGTTGCAGTTTGGCTGGGGCCGGTTTTGAACCCACCACCCTTGGTATATGGGGCCAGTGCCCTACACACTGAGCCACAGGCACCACTCTAGATTGATTTCTTTAAAGCTCTTTCTTTTTCCTTCACAGCTCTCATGTTCTTTTGTTAACATACTTTGTGCACTGAAAAGAAACTAATTTTATAAAAATTGAATCATTCAAATTTTCATCAATAATTATTTGTTAGTATCAGTGAAGGTTTTATGAAATGACATATTGTTTATTGTTTTAGGCAGTTAGCTAGATAGTAGCAGGACAGATATATTTAGGCTATTTTAGACCTGTCTTTGTCAGGCTGACCTGCACTATTATGGGAATGGAGCTGATCAAAACATTGCAGGTGGGTTATTTCGAGAACAGAGTTAATTATTGAAACCCTGGAAGACTTTCAAGAAGCAGCTGATACTCCTTGGAGTATTGTATAAAATCCCCGAACTGCACTTTCCATGGGACCTGCAGTAACGAGGATGAAACCTGGCTTGCTGTGTTGTTAATAAACTTTCTTTTATTACTAAAACTTTACTTGCTCTTCTTAATTATTTTTCTGCTCTCTAGAACCACTGCATTGCCCTAACAGTTTTTCTAGATGTGTGTGCACATGTGTATGCTTTATAACTATAGTTCATAATTGTACCTTCACTGACACGGTTCATACAAGAACAATATGGAAATATATCTAGTGCACAGTAATTATTCACTGTTTGAAACAATTTAGCTAAAGAGAAAATAAGAAAAAGCATATTACTTATATACTTAATTCACTTTTTTATTTCCTTTGAAACTTGACATTTTTAATTTCCCAGAATACTGCAACAATTAAATTAGTTTCATGGATGCTTATCGGCATGTCCCTGACAAATTTGAAGTCCAAATATTTCCCATCTCTACCACTGACACCCTAGATTATCTTAAGCAACTAATTTACTTCTCTGCACTCCCAATATCTTTCTAGGAATAAGCCTAATCATATTTTCCATATATTGACATCACAGTTTATTAGGGAGATAATCATTGAAAAGCGCTTTTGGGGGTAGGCACTGTGGCTCAAAGCTATAATCCTAGTACTCTGGGAGGCCAAAGTGGGAGCATCCCTTGAGTTCAGGAGTTTGAAACCAGCCTCAGCATGAGTGAGTCCCAATCTCTACTTAAAATGGAAACAATTAGTTGAGCATTGTGGTGGGCTCCTGTAGTCCCAGCTACTCAGGAGGCTTGAAGCTGGAAGATCGCTTCAACCTAGGAGTCTGAGGTTGCTGTGAGCTAGGCTGATGCCATAGCACTCTAGCCTGGGAATCAGACTGAGACTCTGTCACAAAAAAAAAAAAAAAAAAAAAGAGTGTTTTTTTTTTTTTTTAAGCTAAATGAGAAATAATTGCTAAATATAATTTATGCTTTATATACAAATTTACTGATAAAGATACAAGATATAAAAACAGGATTTTCACCCATTTTAAGCCACTGAGGGGAAACATGTTTATTAATACAGTCATGCCTCATTGTACTGTGAATCATTTTATTATGCTTCATAGATGCTGCATTTGTTTACACATTAAAGGTTTGTAGTTAACCCCGTGTCAAATGAGTCTATTGGTGGCATTGTTTTTCCAACAACATAGTTCATCTCATGTCTTTGTTTCACATTTTGGTTGTTAACAGAATATTTCAATTTTTTATTGTTATAACTTAAATCCTTATTTTTGACCTTTTATCTTTGCTGTTCTTATTGTATTTATTTTTTTGAAGTATCATGAACAACACACACATATAAGAAATTGAACTTAATAAATGCCTCGTATATTCTGACTGTTCCACCAACGAGACATTCCCACGTCTCATTTACTCTCCTCAGAACTCCCCATTCTCTGAGAAACAGAATATTGAACTCATGAAAATTAATAACCCTAAAATTGCTCCTAAGTGTTCAAGTGAAAGTAAGAGTCACACATCTTTCACTTTATATTGAAAGATAGAAATAATTAATCTTAGTAAGGAAGGTATGGGGGAAGCTAAGAAAGGGTAAGAACCAGGTCTCTTCACCCAAATAGCTTATTTGAGAATTCAAAGGAAAAGTTATTTGAATAAATTAAATGTAGTATTCCAGTGAAGAGATGAATAATAAGAAAGCAAAACAATCTATTGCTGATATGGGGAAAGTTTTAGTAATCTGAATGAAATATCAAACCAGTCACAAAATTCTCTGAAACAAAACCCTAATTTATAGCAAGTTTCTACCTTTCTTTATTTCTAAAAAGGTGAAGAGATATGAGGAAACTACAGAACAAAAGTTTAAAATTATCAGAGGTTAATTAATGAGGTGTAAGGAAAGAAACTCTATAATACAAAGGTACAAAGTGATATAGGATTAGATCATCTTATCTTCTTGCTGCGTTTCTCTTCTGTGAGTTTCTTATGGGAACACTGTCATTGAATTACAGGGTCCACCAGGTAATCTAGGATGTTCTTATCTCACAATCCTTATCTTAATTACATCTGCAATGGCCCTTTCTTTTTTAAAATAAGGTCACATTCACAGACTTTAGGGATTGAATTAAATGTATTTGACATGAATATTTCTTTCTGAGGGCTTTTTTTTTTGCCCACTACAACTGCTAATATATAGATATCAATATCCTCAATTCACCTGTAGTAAACAGTTCTCTTTACTTGGGTGACAAATGAGGCACTAGGAAACATATTTTGATCACAGTACAATTTTTATTTTTTAGAAGAAATTTTGTTGTGATAAGACCTAATGTTTCTATTTTTAGAAGATGTTTCTGATCATTACTCTCCTGTGAGTTGGGAATATTATGATGCAGGCTAAATACAGGTATATTTATGTATACTGCATTCATTTAGCCCAGCTTACAGTCATTGCTAATAAACACATAATGCTTTGACATCTAACTAGGTAAAATAATCCATACTCCTGTTCCTTAAAGGCACAACATTGTAAGTCTGCTTTTCTTGTTTTGGCATAGCAGGTATGCACTGGTATTTTAAAAAAGAATATTGTGGAAGGGTGATATGTGTGGCACCTGAATTTGTAGTATACCAAGTGGCAGTTTTAAATAAGATGGCCACTAAGGTTTCTATTGCAACTACTCAAAAGCAGTTGTAGACAGTACAGCATTGTCTAATATCAGCTTTTTTCTAATAAAACTTTATTTATGGATGCTTATATTAGAATTTCATATAGTTTTTTTGTATCTCAAAGTATTTTTCTTTTGATTTTTTCAACCATTGAAAAATGTGAAAGCCACTCTACAACAAAATTATGTTATAAGGCCAGATATGGCCTGAGAGTTCTAATTTGTTATCTCTTAGTCCATTTATTGTTACTTATAACCCAATACCTGACTCTGGATAATTTATTAGAAATGAAGTGTCTTGCCCACAGTTTTATAGGCTATTAAGTCCAAGGTCAAGGCAGTATATCTGGTGAGGGCCTTATTGCTGGTGGGGACTTGGCTGAGTCCTGAGGTATCACAGAATATCATATGGTTGAATTGCTGCTTCAATGTCAATGTATTATATAGTTCAGTTGGAATAAAGGGGTGAAGGGGTACAGCTCCATCCTTACAATAGGTTTTACCCTGCCAACAGTGGGGCTGAATGTGCTAGGTCAGATCTCTCTTCCTCTTTTTCTTTCCTCTTTCAAAAATGTTTTTTTCTTTCTTTTTTTAATCAGATTAATATGAGGGTACAAATCATTAAGTTATATGATTTACACATGATAGGTAAAATTCAGAGTTGTAGTTGTGTCCTTTACTGAGGGGTGTGCCATATATACATGCATTGTACCAATTTGGTAGGAAGTTACCAACCCCTCCCCTTCTTGAATTTAATTCAGATTTTCTCTTGTAAGGGTATATGGTTATTAATCTCTTAGTATCAATTTGATACGGAGTGCACATGATGCTTGTTTCTCCAATCTTTTGATACTTTACTTTAGGAAGATGTTCCCCAAATCCATCCACGTGGTTACAAAGTATAAAAAATGTCTATCTTTTTTTTTTAGTGATGAATAGTATTCCATGGTAAACATGTACCAGTATATTAATCCATTTGTGTGTTGATGGGTACTTGGGTTGTTTTCATATTTTTGTAATTGTGAGCTGAGAGGCTATGAACAATCTAGTTCAAACTTCCCTGTGATAAAATATCTTAATGTCTTTTTTCCCATTAGTTAAATACCTAGCAGGGTCATATGGTGGGTCTTTTTTAATTCTTTCAGGGATCTCCACACTTTTTTCTATAGAAGCTAGTCTACAGTCCCACCAACAGTGCAAGAGTGTTTCCTTCTCTCTGCAGTCATACCAGCAACTGCTACATTTTGGGACCTTGTGATAAGGACTATTCTCACTGGGATTAGGTGATAACTCGAAGTGGTTTTGATTTGTGTTTCTCTGATAATTAGGTATTATGAGCATTTTTTCATATGTTTATTGGCCATTCATTTGTCTTCATGAGAAAAGTTTCTGCTCATGCCTATTGCCCAATTTTAAATGGGCTTATGTGTTCTTTTCTTGTTGATATACTTGAGTGCATTGTAGATTCTAGTGATTAGCCCTATGTCAAATTTATAGCATACAAATATCTTTTCCCATTCTGAAGTTGTCTTTTTGATTTTAGCTGTGCAACAGCCTTTTTTTTCTTATTTTTTTTAGTAAGTCATTTGTACATAGATCATGAATACATTTATGCCATTATGGGATTCAATGTGTTGATTATTTGTACAAATTGGGGTGCTTACATCCTACTAATCAACATAGCCTTCACCTCATTTACCCAATTACAGCATTAAGACATTTGTGTTCTACACCTAATAGATCCAACTTGTACTTGCAATATGCTCCATAGGTGTGGTCCCCCTACTAAACCTCCCTCTATTGACCCACTCCTCTCCTTTCCACTCTCCCCTTCACTCCTTCATCCTAGGCTATAGTTGTGTTTCATCTTTCATATGCAAGTGTGAGCGATTAAAAATTGATTTCACAGTAGTACTGAATACATTGGATATTCTCTTCTAGGTGTATATCCAAAGGACCAAAAATCATTTGTGCAAAGCTTTTTGATTTAGCTCTGTGCAGTGGCAGTATCGTACCCAACGTGGTTTATCCAGGGAGCGATTATTGCTAATAGCAAACTTTTCCCAATACCCTGCCACAGCGACTTGAAATATAGTCGGCATTGGCAATTTTTGACAGTCTCTACAGAGACTGTCACCTGTAGCACCGTAAGTACAGTGCCAGCCCAGGCTAGCTAAAACAACAATGACAATTGCAACAAAAAATACCTGGCATTGTGGCGGGTGCCTGTAGTCTCAGCTACTTGGGAGGCTGAGGCAAGAGAATTGCTTAAGCTCAAGAGTTGAAGTTTGATGTGAGCTTTGACATCACGCACTATACTGAGGGCAACATAGTGAGACTCTGTTTCAAACAAACAAACAAACAAACAAACAACCTTTTAAACTTGATCAGGTCCTATTTATTTATTTTTGTTATTGCTATTGCTATTGAGGTCTTCTTCCTAAGTTCCTTTTATAAGCTGGTAAGATCAAGATTTTTCCCACACTTTCTTCTAGAGCTTTTATGTTTTGTGTCTTATATTTAGATCTTTTATTTATCACTAGTTAATTTTTGTAAGTGGTGAGAGGTGAGAGTTCAATTTCATTCTCTTACATGTGCTAATCAGTTCTCCTAGAACCATTTATTAAATAGGGATTATTTTTCCTAGTAAATGCTTTGATTTAATTTGTTAAAAATTAGAAGGAAATATGAGATGGGTTTCACTCCTGGATTCTCTATTCTTATAATAATTTTTATTTTTTTATCATAGTGGAATATATGGAATTTATCATTTTAATTATTTTTAAGTGACAAGTCAATGATATTACCTTCATATTATTGTGCAACCATCAACACAAATTCTTTTTTTTTTATCTTTCCACATTGAAACTCTGTACTCATTAGGCAATAGCTCCTCATACCTTTCTCCACTCAGCTGTGGGATATCACCATTCTTCTTTCTGTCTATGTGAGTTTGATGACTCTAGGTACCTTGTATAAGATGACTAGCACAATATTTGCCCTTTTGGTCTTGTTTATTTAACTTAGAATAAAGTCAATAATATTCATCCACGGGGAGGCAGAGCATGATGGTGGACAGGATGGACGTGTAGCCCACCTCTTCCAAGTCATCAGGTGAGAGGAAGGGAGGTCTGGACCTTTTCCCTGGTGGATTATTGCTTTAGACAGACAGCTGGAGACATGCAGCAAATTGGCAGATTGCTGTATATGAGGTGTAATTTAAAACCACAAAACTCTGTTGTAGAGATTCTCCCTGCATGGCTGTGCTGGACAGCAGGCTCCTCCCTCACGGAGGACATCAGCGTGCAATTCCTGGCAAAACCCATTTGACGAAAATTTATTCCTGAACCAGAATAAAGGGCCCCTGAAAGGGCCCCTGCTCAGAGCCACAAGGGACTAAGCAACTGGATGGAAAATTGAAGGGAAGGGATTCCACCCAGCAAACAGACTTTTTGAATTGTTCAAAATGGCAGGCACCTTCCCCAAGAACAGCAGGAGTGATTAAATAGACCGAACCATTTCAGGTGGGGAATACTGGTGTGGGCTGGCAGTTCAGGCTGTGAGGCAAACTGGTGGGTGGCTGGACTCAAATCTCCAGACTCAAAAGTGAGACCGTGAGCCACACAAACTGAGCAGAAGGTTTCTGTGAGCTGCAGCCACGCCTGATGGCAGCAGCCAGCACCTCCTCCACAGCCTGTTGCAGTTGCCAGTTTGCAGAAGAAAGAAGGAGCAGAGTGGAAAGATTTGTGAAGCGTGGACTCCTGCACTGAGTTGGGAGGTTGGATAGGAGTGCTGTCTGTAACAGAGAAGCTGAGGTTGTACAACACTTAGGTAAAAACTTTTACAGAAACTCCAAAATGGCAATTGGGCAGGTAGGGTGGTTACCGTGGTAACAGTATAAACTGTGAATCAGGTATAAGCCTGGGAACCACTCACAGAGCCACCTGGTATCCAGAAAGTACATTGCATTATAAATATATTCCTACAAAAGTTGATCCCTATGTCATATTAATACATATAGATGTATATTTCTACATACATACAAAATAATATTTTTGTGGTTGGTGCCTTTTTTTATTTTCTCTCATCATTTTCTTGGAGGAACTATTGCTAATTTTTATTATTTTTATATATACACTTTTTTATTTTTATTTTTTCTTTCTTCTTTTTAACGTTTTTATGTGCAGCACTTTTTTTTTCATTCCCTTCTCTCTTCTTCTTCTTCCCTTCTTATGGTTTCTGAGAGTGCTAACATCAGATTTCTAGAGGGTTTTTTGTTTGTTTGTTCATTTTCTTTGTATGTTTTTTACCTTTTTTCCTTTTTTTTCTCAATATTCTATGATTATAATAATTTTTATTGTAGTTGGGTTTTTTTGTTGTTGTCTGTATGTCTATGTGTTTCTGATTGATTGTGAATCTGTGGGCTTGTGTGTCCTGTAGCCTTTTTATCTGTTTATTTGCTCATTTGGACTCAATAAGTTTGGTGTTTCGACCTGCAATTCTGAGCTCCCAGCACTCCCCTCCACTCTCACTCTGAGGTCTAGAGGCCTGTCCCCAGGAGTCCAGATTCTTGGGTGATTTCTCAAGAGGAGAGGACAGGGCCTGGACTAAAGCTGGTCAGTGCAGAGTCTGCAACATGGGAGTGAGGAGACGACAGTCGGCTGAGACCACATTGGAACTGAAGTGCCCTGAGGCACAGAGCAGCAGCCAGTCTTGGCAACAATAGGGCCCACCCCCAGATATCCTGAAGCCACAACCCCTGTCTTCCTGGGCAACCAGAGGAGGCCGAGCCATCTTCTCAGATAGCAACAACCATGAAACAGATCTGGGACTGAAACACAGGCCCCGTGAGTAAAGGGTTTGCCTGTGGCAGTACCGACATGGGTGGAGCGTGGGAACTAGAAAAACACATGCAGACCTGGGAAATTCTCAGGGTGGGGCTGACCCAGAGGACAGCTTTACTGAGCCTAAGACATACCCTGCCCTCAGGGGATCATCAGCCTATAGGAAAAGGAAGACAGGAGGCTAGAGCTGACTGTGCTACAAATACAAACCTGCAGGAGTAAAGACAGGACCTAAGGTACACGTTCTGGAAACTCAAAACAGTTTCTCTTCTGCAGAAGAATTTAGAAGGGACAGAAACAAACTCCCACAAAGTTGTTTAGTTCTGTTAGTAACATCAATCAGGGGTGGGACTGGAACTGAGTTAACACCCCCCAGCCTCCATCAAGTGCCAGAGGTTGTCAGGCCTCATCACCCCCTGCTGGACAAATGCAGAGAGCAGTGGCCTGGCTGAGCAGATACAGATTTCCTTGTGATTCAGGCAGGTACAAACCCCTGGAGTATCTGCTCACTGGAGGCAACTGAGAATTACAACCCTGCAGGGGCTATCAGTCACTAGGTGTGACAGAGGTGCAAGGTGGGGAAAGAGGCATCAACCTTCCGAGACTACTCTATTTGCTTGGTGGGTCCTCCTGAAGTCACAGAGCACTGCAGGAATTCATATTTGAGTTGTCACCAGACCCCTGCGATCCAGTTCCCAGAGACCTTTGAAACTCTCACACCTGAGGAAGGTGCTGAATGAGACAATTTATTTGGACCTTTTAAACTGAGCCAATCACCTGAGGACTATTCAAGTGGTGCCCTGGGTGTGTGAATGTAGGAAGGTTTGATTTTCCTTTTCCAATTGTTGCCTGTGGGGGGGCGGGGTGACTTATTTGCTGATATTTCTCCACAGCTGAAACTTCAACCCCGAGTAACTGTTTCACTAGGGTTAAACAGAGACCAGCTGAAAACAAGACAGAACCACTTAGCCCCACCACACCAAATAGGTGAAAGCTATAACACAGTTATAACCTAAGAATATGGGGAATGGGGAGAGGGAGGGGAGGGTGTGGGGAGGTTGGGCAGAGGGAGGGTGATTGGCGGGATTACACCTGTGGTGCATATTATAAGGGTACTTGTGAATCCTAGTGAATGCAGAATATTATTATCTTAACACAATAACTAAGAAAATGCCAGGAATGCTGTGTTAACCAGTGTGATGAAAATGTTTCGAACTGTTTATAAAACCAGTGCATGGTGCCCCATGATCGCATTAATGTACACAGCTATAAACTAATATTAATAAAAAAAGAGAGAAAAAAATAATATTCATCTACATTATAGCATGTGCCAGAATTTAATTCTTTTTTTAAGATTGAATAATATTTCAGTATATGTATATAATATTTTGTTTGCTTATTAATCTATTTATGGAATATTACATTTCCCCACTGTTTGGCTATTATAAACAGTGCTTTTATGAACATCGGTGTACAGATGTCTTTTTAATCCCCCACTATAAATTATTTGGAGTTTATACTCAGGAGGCAAAATAGCTGAATTATATAGTAATTATTTGTTTAAATTTTTGAAAAACTATTAAAATGTTTTTCACAATGGCTGTAGCATTATACGTTACCATAAGTAAAACATGAGTGCTCCAATTTTTTCACATATTCTCTAAAACCTTTATTATTTTTATTCATTTTATTCATTTATTTATTTTTGACATTTATGAACTGGTTTACTTCTGAAATTTTCTTTTTATTTTTTCTTCTTTTTATTAAATCATAGCTGTGCATACTAAGGAGTGTGAGTGGTTTGTCATTGTAACTTTTCTCAGTTTGTCAGATTATTCTTTATTTTTAGTGTACACTTGGCTAAAGAGTGACCAGACACACTAAAAGTAAGGCAAGCATGAAATGTAGTTTTTAAAAAAAAGGTAAAATAATTTTATAGAGTAAGAGCAAGGTACGTTCACCACATATGGAAAATGGAAGCCATGTTGTAATAAGAGTCTCAGGTTATGGTGTGGGGTCTTGTTTCATAGTGCTTGGGTTTGACCATCATTATGGTTCATGCATCACCACTGAGCTACTTTAACAACATGATAATTAGCCTTTGGTTACTATAGGTCACTTTCTAGTCCCTGCTATGCATGGGATGCCTGGCCTGTATGCTGGTATACTCCTAGAATTCCTTTTCAAATCAGCAGTAAATTCCACCTTCTCCAAGGTGTGGTGGTTTTCAGGGCAGGATAAAGACAGGGTGTTATCCTTTGTTCTTAGGAAAGCTAGAATCCCTCATTAGCTACCTAACATTTTGACTTATGTTTTCCTAATTACTTATGATGTTGAGTGTATTTGCATGTGCTTATTGTACATTCTATCTTCTTTGGAGAAAAGTGTATTTCAGTTCTTTATCCATTATTAAGTTGGATTTTTGTTGTTGTGGACTTGTAGGAGTTCTTTACATGGTCTGAAATTAATTTCATCTGAGATATATGAATAGAAAATATTTTCTTCATTTTTTTAGGTATCCTTTTAACTCTCTTAGTAGTATATTTTGATACAGGATAGTAATTGTGATTAAGTCTAATTAATCTTTTTTGTTTGTTTGTTTTCTGTACTTTAGAGAAGCCACATCTAATAAATCACTGCCAAATCCAGCATCATAAAGCTTTTTCCCTATGTTTTCTTCAAAGACTTTTATAGATTTAGTTTTTACAATTATTTATATGAGGTGTTTTGATTTAATTATATATATATATATATATATATATATATATATATATATATATAACTATCCAACTTCATTTTCTTCTATGCAGATATCCAGTTTTCCCAGTACAATTTATGGTAAAGCCTATATTATTCTTATAGAACTGTCTTGGCACGACTGTCAAAAGTTATTTGACCAAGGGCGGCACCTGTGGCCCAAAGGAGTAGGGCACTGGCCCCATTATACCAGAAGTGGTGGGTTCAAACCCTGCCCTGGTTAAAAACTGCAAAAAAAAGGAAAAATCATTTGACCATATATGTGAGATTTTATTTATGGTCTCTCTATTCCACTCTACATTCTGTTTTTTGTTTTTTGTTGTGTTTTGTTTTGTTTTTGTTTGTTTGTTGTTTTATCTGTCTTTCTATGTATGACATTGTTTTGATCACTCTTGTGATTAAAATATTTGGAAGCAAGTGAGTGTGTGACTTCTATTTCAGTCACTTTTATAAGATAATTTTAAGTCTTTTGATATCTTACATACATTTTAAAAGGTATGCTTCTATTCCTGCAAAAATCATTGCTGAGATTATAATAGGGATTGGATTAAATTTATAGATTGCTTTGACAAGTAATGATGACTTGACAATAGTAAGTTTTCTCATTCATGAACACAGAATATCTTCCCATTTATGTATGTCTTCTTTAATTTATTGGATATATGATGTCAGACAATTAAGTTTATGAATCAACTTAGAAAAAGTCACTCTATTAATTAAGGTAAAATATGGCATATCTGGGACTCATTCCCAGGCACTGTTACCTCAAAAAACTCATAATTAATATATTCAAAGAAAATAACTTGACATATAGTTAGAATTCTAATAAAACTGAATACCCATTATAATCATCAGTCCACAGATCTTCCTCCAAAATAGATCATATCTTGAGACAAAATTCTAACCTCAATAATGTAATGATTCAGAAATCAATGAAACAAAAATTGGGTTCCTTGAAAAGATTAATAAAGTTGATAAATCTCTGGCTAGACTAATTAGAAACAGAAAAGTAAAATCTGTAACAAATCAGAAACAATAAAGGGGAAATAACAGCAGATATCAGACATTCAAAATATCTTCAATGATTATTACAAAACTCTGTTCTCAGAAATATGAAAATCTGGAGGAAATGGACTAAAACCTGAAAGCACATCACACTCCTAACCTCAACCAGAAAGAATGAAAACTTTTGAATAGACCTATATAATCATTGAAAATAGCACCAACTATATGAAATCTCCAAGAATAGAAAAGTCTGGGACAATATGGCTTAACATCAGAATTCTACCAGACTTTCAAAGAGGAACTAGTGCCTATATTACATAACCTTTTCCAAAACACAGAAAAAGAAGGAATCTTCCCCCAAACACTTTCTATGAAGCAAATATCACCTTGAACCCCAAACCAATAAAGAACCCAACAAAGAAATACAACTAAAGACCAAAAATAGAGACCAAAAATATTCAATAAGATCCTAGCAAACATAATTCAATGATGACACATCAAAAATGTTATACACCATGATCAAGTTAGTTTTATTTCAGGATTACAAGGTTGGTTCAACATATGGTAAATCTGTGAATATATTACACCACATAAATAAAATTATAAAGAAGACCAGAATATTCTATCAATTTATGCAGAAAAGGCTTTAGATAATATTCAGCATCCTTTCATGATTAGAACTTTTAAGAAAATAGGCTTAGAAGGGACATTACTTAAACTGATACAGGCCATCTACAGCAAACCCACAGCCGTTATCATATTGAATGGAGTAAAATTGAAAGCATTTTCACTCAGATCTGGAACCAGACAAGGATGCCAACTGTCACCACTGATATTCAAGATAGTACTAGAAGTCCTAGCCATCAAAGCAGGCCAGAGAAAGAGGTCAAGGGTATTTAAATGGGTACAGAGGAAGTAAAACTCTTGATTTTCATGGATGACATGATCTTATACCTGGAAAACTCCAGGGACTCAAATACAAAAGCTCTTTGAATTGATCAAGTAATATAGCAGTGTCTTGGGATACAAAATCAATACTTACAAATCACTGACTTTTATAAATACCAACAATAGTCAAGCTGAGAATATAATCAAAGGCTCTATTCCTTTTACAGCAGTAACAAAGAAGATGAAATATCTGTGAATATATATTTTTAAAGATATTTCATATATATATATATTCCATATATATATATATTCATATATATATGAAACCTTGAGGAAAAATAATAGCAGAAGGTGTTAACAAATGGATAAACATACCATACTCATGGTTGGAAAGTATCAACATAAAATGTCCACACTACCCAAAGCAATCTACAAATTTAATTCAATCCCCATCAAAAAATCTTGAAAGCACAGTACTTTGTTTTATATGGAATCAGAAAATCCCCCAAACAGCTAATATAATACTTAGAATTAAAACAAATCTGGAGGCAGCACACTACCAGTCTTTATGTTATACTACAAATCTACAGTGCTCCAAACAATAAGGTAGTGGCACAAAATTGAGATTTAGATATATGGAATAAAATAGAGAACCTGGAGATGAACGCAGCCACATATAGTCATTTGATCTTTCATAAGTCTAACAAAATCATGTATTGGGGAAAAAGAATCCCTATTTAACAAATGGCGCTGGGAGAACTGATTAGTGACATGTCAAAGACTGAAACTGAACCCACATCTCTCACTACTAAAAAAATTTGATTCTCACAGGATAAAAGATTTAAATTTAATACATGAGACTATAAAAATACTAGATGACAATGTGGTGAAAATGCTTGAAGATATTGACCCAGTTAAATACTTTATGAGGAAGAACCCTTGGCAATTGCATTAACACCAAAAATACATTATTATGCTTTGGTCAAGCTAAAAAGCTCCTGTACACCTAAGGGCACTGATAATAAAGCAAACAGACATACTTCAAAGTGAGAGAAAATTTTTGCATGTTATGATTCCAACAGAGGTCTGATAACTAGAATCTACCGAGTACTCAAATTATTCAATAAGAAAACAAATGACCCCATTTCTTTATGGTTAAAAGACATGAACATAAACTTCTCTGAAGATGACAGACAACTGGCCATCAAACACATAAAAGAATGCTCATTAGCTTCATTGGCTTTAATCATCAGAACAATGCAAATCAAATCCACTCTAAGATACCTCCTAACCTCAGCAAGATTAGCCCATATCACAAAGTCACAAAACAACAGATGCTGGAATGAATGTGGAGAGAAGGGAGCACCTCTACACTGCTGGTGGGATTGCAAAGTAATACAACCTTCATGCAAAGAAGTATGGAGAATCCTCAAGGAACTAAAAGTTGACCTTAAATTTGTTCCCACAATTAGGTTACTAAGCATCTATGCAGAAGACCAAAAGTCATTTTACCACAAAGACATTTGCACCAAAAATTTTATTGCAGCCAAATTAATCATTGACAACTATTGGAAGTAACCCAAATGCCCATCAACCTATAAATGAATTGACAAGTTGTGGTATAAGTATTCTATAGAATACTATGCAGCCATAAAAATTGATGGAGACTTTACATTTTTATATTTACCTGAATAGAGTGAGAATTCAGTCTTCTTAATAAAGTATCTCAAGAATGGAAAAAAGGATCCAATGTACTCAGTACTATTATGAAACCAATATATAAGCACTTACACACTCATGTGAACAATAAAACAGAAATATAATCTAGCAAGTGGGTGGGGGGGAGATGAGAGGATGTGGGAGGATGATTGTTGGGATCTCTCCTAATGTGCACAATGAAAGGTTATTTTTCATAATAACTAAGAGTAAACTTTAAATGTCTTATCACAAAACAATAAGTAAATAAGGTCATGGTTATGTTAATAAGTTTGATTTAAGCATTCCATATTGTATATGAAATTATTACATTGTACCCCATACATGTATACATTTATAATTTTAATTAAAAAACAAAGTAAAAAAAAAAGAATAATGACAAAAAAAGTGGGAATAAACTACTAGTTTGTCAAACAATATTTATTTTATTTCTGTTACAACTATCACAATTGTGCTCCAGTATAATGATAGTTTTCTGTAGGATATGTTATAATATATGTAGTCTCAAAAGATAAAGGAGATAGAACATGTTTATATAACGGCAATAATGGAAAAAATTAAATGAGAGAAAAACAAATTGCTATTGTACTGACACATGCTTAATTTTGTAAATCTACAAGGCATCTGGTCTTGGAGCAAGTCATTACTGAGTAAAAACTTAGGTCTACAATTATTACTAACCATTTACTTTAGAAGCATGCAAAGGCAAAAGCATATTTCTTGATTGAATACAAGTCTTTGAGTTCTCTACATCTCCAGAAAGTAGCTAAATTGCTAAGTAACCTCTGAAATGGGTTATGTAGTTCCATGAGGTGGGATCACATAAACTCTTTATTGGACTATTAGCTGACTTGACTAAACTCACTACATTACAAGGATCATTGTATATACTCACACATATATGCACAGTTGCACACACTACTTTTCCAACAAAATTTCCATGAGGCATCAAAGAAGCAATTTTATGATATTTGATATGGTGTTCAGGAAAGAACAATTACTACCACTTTGGAATTTTTTTTCCAGATTTACAATATGAATAAATGTAATCTGTGTCCTTTGTTCAAAATTTACATAATGACCTGCTCATAATGGTGTTCTTTTAGCAATTTGGTTGCTCTTGGTTTTTGTTGTTGTTCACTCATTTCATAAGAATTCCAATCAGCTAAGTCAGAAGACTCATTATACATTTGACTTTATAAAGGATTGAGAATAAGAAAATGCTCTACGTCCCAGTGAACATTTGTAAATACACGATATTCTTGTAATTTGACAAGGAGAAAATACAAGGTGTATAAGCATACCACATTGCCAGGTAGTGGAACTTATTACTGATTTGTTATATTTAACTTTGAAATTATCTCAACTGTACCTCATGCCTAAAATTTGGTGACTTTATACAAAAGAAGGCTGACGTATAAATTATGTTGTAAGCAGTGTGGGGATGATGTATGACAAATGATAAATATTGCAAGAAGAAGATTAGCTTTACTAGTTTTTACTTTTTAGTTATACTTTTCTGGTTTGGGTCATACAAATCCAGTTTACTTACATTAAATGAAAATCTTACTCTGTTTCTAAATGGGAACCATTGTTTTCTTCATATTGTATTTGGAACTAATGAGGGTTTTCAAACTGAGGAAGTTTCATTGTACATGAACTTCTGTTAATACCTCTGAAAGTTGTTGTTTGTCATCTTCCTTATTATCCATCTAAACACAATGATATAGCAAAATATTCATTTCTGTGATTCTAAGTTGGGTGTCTTTTTTATTGGTTAATTATTCTCTTCAAAGTATTAGGCATTATGTAGACAGAGCCATAATTGTAATAGAAATTAAATTCAATTAAACTATTATTCTGCTCCCAAAGCCCTTAAATGGCTTTCTTCAGAAATGGAACACATTTAATTGTGTAATTGTATAAGGTAGTACTAAGAAATCCCTAGTCATGTATGTGATAAGAATATTTTATGTAGAATACAAAATTTATTTTCGCATGTTATAGAAGCATGAAATAGTACAGTTGAAAGGCAGCAGAAAGGTCTTCTACTCAACCTATTATCCAGTGAAATAATTGCCTTTATTGATCAACTTCAACAGAAGGAGAGTGAGGACTTTAGTTCACTTGCACTCCTTATAAAACAATCAAAACTTGGGTAAACATATAAAACAAATGATTTAAGAAATCTAGCAATTAATTAAAGTCAGGGAAAAAACTGATAATAGTGTATCCAAAAGAAGATGGTGAACCCCAGTAAGATAACTACATTTTAATTTGTAGCTATTCCTATATTCCAACACACCTACGCTCAGTTGTACAGTAGTCAAAATCTGGCAGCATTTCAGACAATGAAGATCCCCAGTAAATCATTATTCCTAAAATATGGTCACTAACTTATTTGACTCTATTATTCAAATAAGAGAAAACTCAAGCAATGTCTTATCTGACTAAGACTATGATAAGATGGAATAAACACAAACCTAGCCAGGAATTTGAAAGAATATGTGATACTGAAAAACTAGATGATAATAAAAAATTTTGGAAAGACAAATTCCTGGCAATCTAATACAATTCAGTCATGTAGAAGGCTGTGTAAATATTCAGGAAAACCTTGTTAAAGAAGATTCCAATCCCTCATCTCTGAATGACCTTGAGACCTTGTTCAAGCAAGAAATAAAACTTAAGCCTGTCCAAAAAATCACCTATTTTCTATTTCAAAATTATAAGGAGGTATAACTGTTCTGATACATACCTTGAGTTAGGGCTATATTGTACTCACTATAGGTGAGTTTTTTGCTTTCTCCTCCTCACCCTTCATCCCTGATGGATTTCCAATGAATTTTAATTTCCTCGCTGTGGAAAGGAAAGTTAGTTCCTATTTATTAAAGAGTACATGTGGTGTTTTTTTTTTTTTTTTCATTTTTGAGACACTTAAAATACATAGGATATGGTCTGAAGTTCCTACCTAAAGTTTTAAAATATTCATATATTTGAAAAAAAGGTGAAGGACATGAAATCTGGGAATTTAAGGAAATCATCTGATAAAATTCTGGCTGATGACTAACATTTATACTCACTTAAGGGTGAAACATAAAAAAGACAGGCTTAAAA
This sequence comes from Loris lydekkerianus, assembly GCA_963574355.1. NCBI lineage: Eukaryota > Metazoa > Chordata > Mammalia > Primates > Lorisidae > Loris > Loris lydekkerianus. Next base: position 37,887 of record CAUYPK010139123.1, read on the forward strand.
AAAAGCAGAACTTAACAAAAAGGTTAGCAGAGCATTCAGTGGTTCTATAGTCCCATGGACAAAGAAACTATTTGAATAGTCCAGTAAGTCTGCTGTACAAGTATGTTCCAATAAGAAAGATGACATCAAAAAGAATAAACCAGAAAAAACAATAAATTATTTGGGATGGAAGAATCTGATAGCAGATTTAAAACAGTATATGTATTAACTAAAATATTTTATTTCCAACCAAAAATTAAGAGACAGTTAAAGAAATAGGTACACTTACCTATTTCATGTCACATGTAAAGAAGAAAAGGTAATCAATACAAAAAGTGTCTTAGAAGCTCATATTTTGAACTGAATATAAAAACACTATATAGGTTATTATGAATATTTGTAAAGAATTAAAAGAAATCATGTGTAAATAATTTAAGGTAAATACAGGAAAAGGGCATTATGAAATAAAGAATATAAATAAAGAGGTAGAGATTATAATAGCATCAAAAAGAAATTCTGGAGTTGAAAAAAAAAATTACTGACACAAAAATCAGCATTAGATGGCAGATACAAATCCAGCAAACTTGAAAATTGTCCAACAGAGGTTACGTAGTCTTATTAAAGACAATGAGTAAAAAAAAGAGAATAAAAAAAAATGAACAGAACCTAAGAGACTATTTGGATAGTATCAAGCATAGTAATGTACATGTAAGAGAAACTCCTAAAAAGACAAATGGAAAATAACAGAACAATTTAATAAATAATTTATAAAAAACTACCTGAATTTTATGAAAAAGAATTATTAAACTTTCAAGAACCCAAATGATCTTCAAATAGGAAGCATTAAAAATGTATGCCATCATATCCAAATTAATGAAAGTCACATAGAAAGAGAAAATCTTGCAATGAAAAAGTGGAAAACTATCACATAAAACCAAGTCTCAATGCTTAATAAGGGCATCCTATCCAAGACACTGAAGTCTGAGCAGTGGAATGAGATACTAAAGGCACTGAAAAAAAGACTATACACCATGAATTCTATACCCAGCTAAATTAATCATAAAATAAAGCAATGAACAAGGTGAAATGAACATTCCCAACAAAAACCTGAGAAAGTTGATCACAAGAAGAGCCATCTTAAACAAAACAGTAAGTTAAATTATTCAGAGTGAAATAAAATGACACTAGACAACACCTCAGTAACATATGAAAGAAATAGAGAAATGATATAGGTAACTAGATAGGCAAATATAAAAAAGTATAAACTTAGGTTCTTTTCTGAAGCATTATTCTTATCTATTTTTGAGAAACTTTATAAAATTACTGTGATATGTAATGAAGATTTGAAATTATATAAATATACAATTTGCATGACAATATGAACACAGTGGAGGGGCAAATGAAGGTACACATAATGGAGAAATTTTATGTTTATTTTTTAAATACTGTGGAAATTAAATCATTATAAATGCAAACAATATTGTTTTAAGTTTAACATGCTATTAATAAGCTTGAAGGAAACTGCTAAAATACCTAACATAAACAGAAAAATAATAAATAAGAATTAGAAAATATTGATTTTAAAAAAGACAAGAAATATAGCAATATAAAAAAAGCAAAATACTATCTATATAGAAATTGTTGAAATGACAGAAATAGAATTCACAATGTGGATGGAAAATAAGATGAAGGGATTGAGGAAAATATGAAAAAAGAAATCCAAAATAAAGTTGAAAAACTATCTTAAGAAATAAGTGAAAGTAAAAGAAAAGTCACAACAGATCTAGACATAATTATGTAATATATAGCAAGAGCTGAAGTATATGAAAGGAGCATTCAAGGATCCTCAAAACACAGTAAAGAGTCTCATCAATAGAACAGAATATGGAGAAAAATGATTCTCAGAAATGGAAGACAAGACTTTTGAACTAACCCAAACATTCAAAGAAGCAGAAAAGAAAAGGGCAAGACAGAAACAAAGAGAGTAGGCAGAATTGTCAATAAGACAGATATGGGACAACACACATACACATGAATTTACAAATTATGATGATTTCTAATTAAGAGAGTCTCCAAAGCATGGAATCTCTACTTCAGGGCATCATGGTAGAGAATTTCTCAAGCATTGTGAAAGAAACATAAATTTAAATATTAGATAATCTCAGAATCTCAGCATGACTCAACTCATACAAAGAATCTACTAGACATATTGTAATTAATTTAGCCAAAGTCAAATTGAAAGAGAAAATTTTGCACAGCATTCAGGTGTTCATAACTTATTATTTACAAGGGAAAGGTATGACATTGGTAGTGGATATTCAGCTTAAATCTCTCAAGCCAGAAGAGGGAGGTCATATGCCTTTAAAATTCTTAAAGAATATAAACTTTTGGCCTAAGATTCTATATGCTGTTCAACTAAGTTTCATAATCAATGAAGAAATCAAATCTTTTTCTGACATGCAAACATTAGAACTACACCTCACTTATCAATTCTCTCAATAAATGTTAATACCTTGAATTGTACACTGAAAAGACACAGACAATATAATATAAGGCTGGCTGATTGGATAAAAAAGAAGAAGGTATCCATTTTCTGTGTACAGGAAACTTACCTAGCCTTGAAGGCCAAAGTAAGACTAAGGGTGAAGTGATGGAAAACAATATTTCAGGCAAAAGGAAATCAGAAGAATGGAGACATTGACTTATTATTTTAAGATTCAAGTCAATTTTAAGCAACTAAGTCAAGAAAGACAAAGATGAGCACTTCATATTCATCAAAGGAACAATACAACAAGAATACATTTCAATTCTAAATATTTATTCACCCAATTTAAATACTCCCAGATTTATGAAATAGACCTTAGTCTGAGGATTATGATATCCTATAACACCGTAATACCCGTCTTACAGATCTAGACAGGTCCTTTAAACAGAAACTAAACAAGGGTACAAGGGACTTAAAAGAAACCCTACAACAATTGTGTTTAAAGACATATACAGAACACACCATCCGAAAGCTGAATATGTGCTCTTCTCATAAGCCCATGAAACATTATCCAAAATAGATCGTATACTAGGACACAAATCAAACCTCAACAAAATTAAAATAATTGAAATTACACATTGAGTCTTTTCAGACCACAAGGAATACAGTTGGAGCTCAACTCCAACAAAAATTTTCATCCCCAGACAAAGGCATGGAAAATAAACAACCTTATGCTGACTGACAGTTGGGTCAAGGAAGAGAAAAAGGAGAAAATCAATAATTTCCTTGAACATTACCACAATTAAGACACAAACTACCGAAACATGGGGGACACATTAAAAGTAACCCTAAGAGGAAAATTTATTACATTTGATTCCAACATCAAAAACCAGAAAGAGACCACATCAACAACCTAATTAATAATCTTAAAGAATTAGAAAAGGAAGAGAAATCCAATTCCAACCATAGCAGAACAAAATAAATAACCAAAATTAATTCAGAAATAAATGAAATTTAAATTAAAAGAACCATTCAGAAAATCAAGGAAACAAAATTTTGCGCTTTGAAAAGATAAATAAGATCAATAATTTTTTGGCCAGACTAACTACAAACAGAATAGTAAAATCTTTAATAAAGTCAATCAGAAGCAAAAAGAGGAAATAACAGATTCCACAGAGATGTAAGAGATTATTTTTAACTACTCCTCAAAACTCTATGCCAAGAAATTTGACAATATGGAGGAAATAGACAAATATCTGGAATGACATCATGTCCTTAGACTTAACCAGGAAGAAATAGATCTCTTGAACAAACCAATATCAAGTACTGAGACTGAAGAAACAATAAAAAAAGCTTCCAACAACAAAAACAACAAAAAGCCCTGGGTGGTGCCTGTGGCTCAAGGAGTAGGGCATAGCCCCCATATACCAGGAGTGGTGGGTTCGAGCCTGTCCCTGGCCAAAATATGCAATTAAAAAAAGAAACCCTGGAACAGATGACTTTACATCAGAATTCTATCAAACCTTCAAAGATGTACCTGTACCTAAACTTCAGAACCTATTCCAAAACACTGAGAAGGAAGGAACCTTCTCCAACATGTTGTATGAAGCAAACATCACCCCAATTCCAAAGCCAGGAAAAGACCCAACATAAAAGAAGAAATACAGACCAATTTCACTAATAAATATCAATGCAAAAATACCAAAAAAAGTTTGGCTAATATATTTCAGCTATATATTTAAAAAAATTCTACATTACAATCAAGTAGGCATCATTCCAGGAATGCCAGGCTCTTTTAACATATGCAAATTTATAAATTTAATTCATTATAACAATAGAAGCAAAGACAAAGACTATGATCCTCTTAATACATGCAGAAAAAGTATTTGACAAAATTCAGCATCCTTTTCTGAAAAGAACACTTAAGAAAATAGGCATAGATGGCATGTTTATCAAACTGATAGAAGCCATCACAAACTCACAGCTAATATCAAACTGAATGTAATAAAACTGAAAGATTTTCTACTTAGATCTGTAACTAGACAAAGATGTTCACTATTGCCACTAATGTTCAACATAGTTCTGGAATTTCTAGACAATGCTAGACAAGAGAAGACTTTAAAGAGCATCCAAACGTGGGTAGAGGAGGTCAAGCTCTTGTTCTTTGCTAATGATATTATCTTATACTTAGAAAACCCAAGGGACTCAACCAAAAAACTCCTGTAAGTCATTAAGCAATACAATAGTGTCTCAAGGTATAAAATCAATACCCAAAATCAGTAGCCTTTTTATTTACTAATAACAGCCAAGTTGAGAAGCTATTCAAAAACATAATTCCATTTACAGTAGCTTCAATGAAAAAAAAAATACCAAAGAACTTACCGAACAGAAGTAGTAAAGGTTGTTCTCAAAGAAGATTATGACACTGTAAGAATAGAAAAGCAGAATACATTACAAAATGGACAAACATACCAAGCTCTTGGCTGAGAAAAATAAACATTGTTAAATTGTCTATTCCACCCAAAGCAATCTACAGATTCAAGGAAATCTCCATTAGCATTCCAACATGATAGTCTGAAGAACTGGGGATTCTGGTTATTAAACCTTTATTGGAGGTATAACCTGTACATATTTTCTCCCATTCTGAGGGCTGTCTGCTTGCTATACTTACTATGTTCTCGGCTGTCAGAAGCTTTTTAGTTTGATCAGGTCCCAGTAGTGTATTTGTGATACTGCTTCAATTTGGCAGTTTTTTAAATCACCCACTGCCTCGATTCTACACATGATCGTTCTGTGGCACCTTTTTCCACCCCCTCTTCAGACAGAATTAATTGCTCCCTTATCCAGGTCTCCAGAGGACTGAATGGATAGTGTGAGAATTACTTGTTTTCAGAACACCTTTTTGATCACATGCCTGGCCCAATGCCTCTGCGTAATAGGCACCCAACTACTTTTGCTGACTTGAAATCCAAATCTGAAAGAGCAACTGTCAGAGCAAACTGTCAAAAACAGAAGGTGGCATTCTCTCATCATTTCCACCAAGTTGGTTTCAGGTTATCAACAGTGACCAAATAAGCATCATTATTTTCAATAGCACATTAGAGGTGAAGGTTATCAATATCCATAAAAATAGAAAATTTGTTTAGTAATCTGTGTGAAAGATTTGTAAGTAGTTGTACCACTGTAAGGAAAGAATGATTGGTTTCATGAGTGCTATAACTGTTAAATTTATGGTAAAAATCATTTCTGCATAGAAAATCAAATCCCATCTCAATATTGTTAAATAACACGTTTTATGAATAAGAAATTGAGTGAATTGTGAGTTCTTCCAAGGCTGAGATGAAATTGTGGTAGCAAAATATAAAATCTACCATATTTATTTATTTGCAGATAGTTTGAGAGATTATATGTAGACATGCACATAATTGCTGGTTGTTGTAGTACAGTGTTTTTCAACCTTTTAAAAACTTACGGCACACTTGAATCTACAGTTAAACTTACACATCATACTTAAATTATGTTGATCAAAAAAAAAGAGTTAAAAAAAGAATATACTGACTGTGCTTTGAACTTTTGAAAATAATTTAATTAATGATTTTTAAAAATTTTTGCAGCATATCTAAGATCTTCTAATGATACACTATTTGAAAATGATTGTTATAGCATGCATTTAGTTGAAAAACAGGTCTCTGTTTAATTTCAGGATACTTGTGGCTGTAGGTTCTCTTTGGAGGATTGAATAATTTAATAATTGGCTCTTGATCTTCTTCAACTATAATGCCCCAAGGGCATGTGTTGGCTCCAAAGAGTAAGTTTGATCCTGCAGTGGGAGAGTTTTAATCAGGTCCCTGATAGAGTCAAGGAGGATGTGTTGGGGATAGCCAGGCCACACACTAGAGGAACCATGTGCAAGTAGAAAGACCCTCTGCACAGAAATGAAGGTCCTTTTCAGTTCTTAAGTTAATTATCCCAATTCTATATTTTATTCATAGGAACCATGTGCAAGGAGAAAGACCCTCTGCACAGAAAGGAAGGTCCTAACTCAGTTCTTGAGTTAATTATCTCAATTCTATATTCTATGCATAGACAAAGATACCCACAGAAAACACAAATAAATGTGACCCTTTCTGAAATGTTTCTTCCTGAAATAACACTATTTTTCTTACTTAAAAGAGAGAATTGATAACTTAAAGTGAAGCCTTTAGTGTGTCTGAACTGGAAGAATGACTCAGTAGGTCTTTGGCCAGACTGCATATTTGTTTAACTTTAATCTCAAGAGAACCAAGGAGGAAAACCATGGCACCAAATACATTGCAAAAGAAGCTTCTTGCTTAATGAGCATTCTTGGCAAGGGAGCCTTTATATAACACTTTAAAAAGCTGTAACTATTGATGGCTTTCAGCCTCTTACTATAAAACCAAAGGAGGCCTGAGGACAGTGAGTGAGCCTGAGGGGATCAATGAAAATGGAGTTTGGGAGGGTCCTGTGAGAAGTAAAGCCGTTGGTGGCCTGCAATCTGGCCATTGCATTCTGCAGAGCTCTTGGCCAGGCAGCCCCACTGGGCACCATGCAGGTGTGAGTGCTGCTCTCCAACACCAGCCCCAGGAAGGGGAGAGGAGGGTGAGTGCAATGCCCATGCAGGAAGAAGCACCGAGCTTCAAAGGAGTCAAGGGAGATAATTTCCTGGGTGGGAGCAGTGGGCATTCACCAAAGATGGGGCATTCCCCTGGCCGCAGGCTTTTGACAGCTTGGTGGCAGGACCTCAGGTGGAAAGGACCTGGGGGCCAAGGCATTGAGTCCTTAGGCACAGAGCATTTACCTAGTGTGTATCTTGTAACAAGGCAATAATAACCTCTAACAAAGACACTGCTTCCTTTCTGATTAATGTATGCTAACGTGTTTTATTCTTATGACTTTTCCTCCCTTTTTCTTTTTTTCTCATCCTTCTTCCTTCCTTCCCCCTCCCCATCATCTCCTCCCTCTAGTGTCTTTTCTTTCTTGATGTGACAGTCAGGTGCATGGGTGGAGTTGGAAGAGAGAGAGAGAGTAACAGCTCTACCTAGGATGTTCAGGGAAGGACTGTCCAAGGTGAGACAGTTAAGTCCGTCTGAAAGATTAGAAGGGAAGAGCCAGGAGTGTGCTGCTGAGGAACAGAGACAGATGCACTAAGGGGACAGAAAAACAGCTGCTTAGCTGCACTACACAGAGCTGTGGGGCACTGGGGAAGGGAGGTCAAAGAGGGGTCAGAGTGTCTTGTGGGGCTGAGAGGACTCAGTTGAACCCCCTGGGGAGTCCTTGACTTCTTCATGCTGGAAAGAAAGACAGTCCTGTAGCTGGGAAGGTTAAGAGCAGAAGGAGAAAGGGAGGACGTCCCTCAGGGGCTAGACTGGGGGCACCCTCTAAGCTGCCCCTCTTAGGAGTTAGGACTTCAACATGTGGAATTGCACAGGAGGCATAATTCAGTTCTCGACAGTGTCAAACTGATTGGCAGCATCATCTGCTTTCTCCGGTTGCTTTTGTTTTTTGTCTTGCAGAGCCAAACTCAAGGGCAGAGCCAAGATCCCAGAGGGTGGAGCTGAGATGCAATGAGGATAATTTCCAGGCGTTGAAGCCCCATGGAATTTCCTGGATGGATATTGAAACTGCCTGGATTGGGGCCTATCATTTCCCTCCTTTTGGAATTAGAATGTGGGTAATGGCTGTCCTAAGTCTATCCCATCACTGAATTTGGGGAGTAGATAACTTGTCTTCCAGTTTCACAGGCCCACAGCCAAAGATCTGTGCTCAGGATGGATCACACCAGAGCCTCATCCATGGCTTCTCAAGGTGATTGAAATGATGAGATTTTGGATTTGGAGTTGGTGTTCTAATGGGATGAGATCTTTGTTGGAATGGACAGGATGGTTGCATTTTGCATATGAGAGGAATGTGGATCGCAGGGGCCAGAGGGTGGACAGTAGGCAGAATTTGGGCCCTCTTATGACCTTCTCTTCCTGGTATTAAGCCATTTATACCAAGGGGACTTTGCAGATGAAATTAACATTGCTAAACAGTTGACTTTCAGACAGAATGACACCTTGGGTTATCTTAAAAGCAGAGAAGGTGCAGAAAAGAAAGGAAAGAGATTTGGAACTTGAGAACGATTCAACAACCTATGCCTTCAAGTTGGAGGGGGTTGTGTGGAAAGAATAGAAAGGAAATGAATTCATTCAGTGGGCAGTTAGCTTGGGAGAGGACCCTGAGCCCCAGTGATATACATTCTGGGCTGATGCCTTGATTTTACCTGTAGAGACCCTGAGAAGAGGATGCAACCCTGCTACGCCAGGCTTCCCTTCTACAGAACTATGGGATAATAAATGAGTGTTACTTTAAGTTGCTGTTTGCAGTCATTTTTTAGACTGTGATATCATAAAAATGAAGACAGAGATCAGAAATCATTGTAATTTGGTCTTGATAGGAACAGAGCTGCAAGTCCAAGTGGAATTTATGTTTGAAGATATTCCATTTTATTATGACTAAGAAGAAAAAAGAATGTCCCAAGACTGACAGCAACGCAGAGAAGGAGGGAGTATCAGAGATTGAAAGAGGGAATAAGAAAATTCTACCATATCACAAAATAGAAATACAAAATTACATATAATATCAAATCAATATATTTTATATTATGTTAGTCATAACAAATGTGACTAATTCTTTAAAAGACATTATATTTTTATGGCTTTTTCTTGGTCTAATATAGTTGTCCCAGGTTTGCTCTCTAAAACATTATTCACCCTATTTGGAGTCCAAACTCAGCACACTTTTGATGAGGAGGTGTCTGTGCACAGGGCAGGTTGGCTCGGGAAATTAGTGAAGAGGGCGTTTTTGAGAAATGTAAAGAAAAGATTTCTAATGCCAGATTTCTGTACTTCAGACATTATCCATGCAAGGAAGACGTAGAAGTATAAACAAAAAGAATGGAAAGAAAGAGACAGTAAGGATAGGTACCATTGCTTAATGATTCATGACATAGAAGTAGCAGTGGTCACAAACAAAAGGCATGGACCTACACGTGTACACACCCATGAAGAGAGAAAGACATGGTAATAATAACTAAAAGGCAAAGAGACAATGATGACAGCCTGGAAAGAAATCCAGATAGCCATCTGCAGAGATAAACCAACAATGGCACCTGGCATAATGGAATTCAATGCAGGCATTAGAAACAATGACGAACAATTTTTAGTAGCAGAGTAAACCTTATATATCCTTTTGGAAATTACCCCAAAGAATCCATAAAGAAACAGAAAAGTTGAAGCCTACTCATGGGAGAAGGGCAGAGACTCTTTCTTGCAGTCTTTCCTGGTGTTTGCAGAGCAGGTTTCTCTTGAGTACTGGTTGGGTGGGTGGACCAATGTTGCTGCTCCATGTTCAAGGACATTAAGGTGAGACTCACTGTCACCTGGGCTACCCTCGATGCCGTCAGGCCTTTATTGTGTGGTAGTACTTAGGAGGAACTCAGATAAGCTAAGGGTCTGATGGGGAATAGGGGTAGATAGATAGAGAACTGAGCTGTGTGAAGTCACATGTCTTGCATGTGACTTTGAAAGAGTGGCTGTGTGTTATTTTACTGAGCTCCTACTGGACTATAAAGATACCATAGGTGTGTATCACACATCCAACATATATGTGTATACTACAAAGGTGTGTAAACATGTGCATTTTAAGCATAACAATTCCCTTGCACTTTCACTCGGGAACATGCACAAATGCATTACACTTTGTGGTCTACCTTTGCTTCATACTGGACTCAGTTTATCTTTCCTTCATTTGCAGCCATTCTCGAGGACAGAAGTCCCCTGCACTAGTTATGAAAAAACACATTTCCTAGTATTACAGAATGGAAAAAACGAGAACACACCAGGTTAGGTAAGAACAAAGAAAAGTTTGAAAATGGAAAATGTCTCATACTTCAAAAGCAAGAAGTGGGTCAGAAATGAGATGCTCTGAGGGGTATACAGGAGTATGACATGGAAGGTGTCTGTGTGAACAGGGCAGGCTGTGGACTCCTGGTGTGATTAGCATCTCCCACTTAGCAATAATACCTGGCAGTAGTTGTGGTTCTTCTGTGTAGCCACCTGTAGAGGGCCTGTGTGTGTGTGTGTGTGTGTGTGTAAGGGGTGCACAATACATTTGACAAAACATCAGAAATCGTCTTTATTGCAATTGTCCTCTACTTTTATAGAGTATTATGTATAACTTCTTTTTCCTGGAGATTTCAGGGAAAGATATAAGGCAAATCTCTTTAGCTGTGGGTTTTCCTAATTTCCAAAGGGCTGGCTCTCAATAGCCAAGTTTTCCTTCAAGCCTGACTCCTCTGACATCCCCCTCCCTCTAGCATGGCAGCTACTTCCTATCCTTTCATATGATTTAAAGGCCACCAAGGCAGCTCCTATTTTATTCTCCCTCCCTGTGGCCCTCTTTGATTCTCTCCTCTTTCAGAATTTGAGGATTGTCTTAATGACTCTCTTCAGCAATGCTACCAGGTTCCCGTGTGTTTTTTCGCTCTGTTTCCCCCCCCCCACTATTTGGGACCAGAGCTCTCTGAGCTTCACATAAGGAAATTCAGGTCACCATGCAGAAAATGGTGAACACAGAAAAGCAAACCCCAGGAGGCATGATCTCGAACCGGAAGGTAAGATTAGGAGCAGCCAGCAAGGACAGCAGGCGAGTTCAACCGGATGCAGGATCATTTCCTGTTCTTAAAATTCCCTTTAAGATCTCAGCCTGGTCAAGATCTCAGCCTGGTCAGGGAGTTGGTGAGAAGCTGCAGAGGAAGTGCCCCTCTGGGGTGGGAGTTTGGCTGCAGGGGAGACCCGAGGGGACATCAGGCCTTCCCTTCTAGTGAGCACGGAGCAGCCTGCTCTGTGGCACCAAGTCAGTGTGTGGGAGGTGGAGTGTGTGTCTGAGAAAGAGTGTGCATGCACATGTTTGTGAGTGAGAGTGAGTGTGTGTGAGTGTGTATGAGAGCATGCATGTGAGTGAATCAGGTCTGGCTTTGACCTCCAGGTTTTAGGAGAGGCGTCCACACTCTGCCAGCCTGGCTTTTCCACTCTTCTTGGGAAGGGAATGGGAAGCTCCCACCTCAGAGCTCCAGGAGTAGGCAGGGGATGTGAAGAACCTGTGTAAGTCCTCAGAACAGCTGCAGCCACTGAGCATTAGCCATCGTAGTGACAGTGACAACGCCTACAGCAACACATTCTCAAGACTTCATCATGATGAAGCTAGGTGGTAGAGAGAGGGGACGTTCAACCAAAGACAACCTTGCTGTTAACATGTGCATGTGGCATTAAAGTCAATCTCGGAATGTCCACACTATTTGGCCATGAATGGTGTTGTGCTACCCAGGCCTAGGTGTGGGAGCTGTCGTAAGAGCACCCATCTGTCACAGCTAATTGCTCAGGGCTCCTGGCTTTCAATACACATATTTTCATAACAGGGACACTCACTAAAGTGCTCATCAGGAACCATCCTGAAGGGGAAGAATAAAAGCAACCAGTAGGGTAGAATGCAAGGAAAGGGACATCCCAGCCTGGTGTCCAGTAGGGTAGAATGCAGGGAGAGGGACATCCAAGCCTGGTGTCCAGTAGGGTAGAATGCAGGGAGGGAGACATCCCAGCCTGGTGTCCAGTAGGGTAGAATGCAGGCAGAGGGACATCCCAGCCTGGTGTCCAGTAGGGTAGAATGCAGGGAGAGGGATATCCCAGCATGGTGTCCAGTAGGGTAGAATGCAGGGAGAGGGACATCCAAGCCTGGTGTCCAGTAGGGTAGAATGCAGGGAGTGGGAAATCCCAGCATGGTGTCCAGTAGGGTAGAATGCAGGCAGAGGGACATCCCAGCCTGGTGTCCAGTAGGGTGGAATGCAGGGAGAGGGATATCCCAGCCTGGTGTCCAGTAGGGTAGAATGCAGGGAGAGGGATATCCCAGCGTGGTGTCCAGTAGGGTAGAATGCAGGGAGAGGGACATACCAGCCTGGTGTCCAGTAGGGTAGAATACAGGGAGAGTGATGTCCCAGCGTGGTGTCCAGTAGGGTAGAATGCAGGGAGAGGGACATCCCATGCTTGAGTCCAGTAGGGTAGAATTCAGGGAGAGGGACATCCCAACGTGGCATCTAGTAGGGTAGAATACAGGGAGAGGGATTTCCCAGCCTGGTGTCCAGTAGGGTAGAATGCAGGG
>CAUYPK010139127.1:0-28743 GCA_963574355.1 Loris lydekkerianus
TCTCAAAAAAAAAAAAAAAAAAAAAAAAAAAACCAAAGTGTTTTTTAAAATTTGGGGGGTTTTTTGTGTGTTTTGGGAAAAGTTAAAAATTTTAAAATTTTAAATTTTCCAAAAAACATATAAAATCCAGGATAATATTAAAAACTAAGTAGGTTTTTTTTTTTTTTTTTTTTTTTTTTTTGAGAACTTGTTAAGTTGATTATAAAGTCCATCTGGAAGAAAAACTGTACAAGAACAGCCAAGATGGTTCTGGGGAAAAAAGTAGAATAATAAGGGAAGACTAGCCTGTCTTGCACTCAAAATATACAAAATCTTGCAGTGATTAATGCAGTGGGGCTTTGGTGTAGGGACATATTCATGACAAAGAAGAAAGCCCATGAATACTGGGACCTAAGCATTAGGATAAATGAACCGTGATATTTGCTGCAACTTCATTTTGTGGTAAGAAAACAAAACAAAAAGACAGAATTTGCTTTGCTGTGACTGGCTTATTTCTTTTAGTACAATGTCCTCAAGTTTTATCAATGTTGTTACATATTGCAAAATTACCTCCTTTCATAAGGCAGAGTATTTTTCTGTATGTATGTAGCACATTTTTTCATCCTTTTATTCATTAACCATTTTTCCCACACCTTGGCTATATGATAATGGCTGCCAGAGGCTGTGAGAAAGAAGCAGTGAAGAGTTGTTTAATGGATACAAAGTTTCAGATATTAAAAATGAATGTGTTCTGGAGATCTGCTGATGATATAGATAATAATTCTGTATTCTACCCTTAAAAATCTGTTGAAGGTAAATATGTTCAGTGTTCTTATATTAATATAAAACAAGAATAAAAATTAAAATTAGAGATAAACTAATAGGAATGGCTATATTAATCATTATGTATTCCATAAAATATTATAAATTTATGGGAAGAATGTGCACAATATACCTTTTAGGAAGAAAGTATGTTATAGTAGGATACATGTGTACATATTTATATGTGTATATAACATATAAAATACACTCTAATTTTAATAAAGTAACACTGAAAATATTAACAACAGCAAAACTACATATATTCGCTTATATTCATGACTTCAGCTAAAAACACCAAATAGCACACTAAACTGTAAACGGTAAGATTTGAGAAGAAGGGATTTCACTTTTATATAGGCCAGAGTTATTAGATATTTTAAATAAGAAACAGACTTCATGTTTTACTGTTGTAATTAACTGTATTATATATATATATATATATATATATATATATATCATAATATAAAATTAAAAACTTTTTCAAAAAAAAAAATCTATTATCAAATTCAAGCCTCACATAAACCTTGTGGAAAAGCAACCACATTTTAAAATCTCAATTTTACATGACAAAACAAGTTATAACATTCTCCACAGATTACAATTGAAATGCTAAGGCCCTAGGAAGGTGACAGCTGCCTTCATTTGCCAAGCATCTAGCACATAAGGGTGCACATTGTGTGTCTCAGCAAGTGCTCAATCCATGAGCAAGAGCAAGAGAGATTATTTCTAGAGGCTTGAAATCATAGCACCTTTCTCCTCAGACGCTCTTTCTGCTCATCCACCCTCTGCAGCTGAGCCTTTTGCGGGACGTTACTCAGTAGGTGTGTACAATAGCCTGTTGGTCAGTACTGCCTGAATAGAATGGGCTAGAATGAGTTTAGAATAAACTGGCCAGCTCAGCCATCTATAGTCACAGATTCTGAAGCAAGTGTTTGAAAAAGACTTCTTATCCTTAAAAACATATTTTGCACAATTTAATCTCATAGCTGCTTCTAGTAAATGTATTCTGGGATTATTTGACACCCCAACAGATTTAAAGTGGTAAGTACCTATAAAACTAGTAAGAGAATCCCTTGGTACCTACTTTAATCTACATTCAGCCATTCAACTCATATAGTATATATTTTCATAATTATTATCACAAAGCAAATTTTATAATATGATTTGCATTCAGTGATTCAAAAATTAATGAGCAATGTTAACTTCTCTATTGCCTTTTAAAATGTAATGCTTTGTCTGCATTTGGTGGAAAAACATGACCTAGGATCCTCAAATGAATAATGAACAAAAGATATCACTTTGTTTACCAAGGTGGTTAATGTTTAAAAGACATGAAACAAATAATTATACCACTAAAACAGTGAAATCACTGAAAGAAAATAGTAAAGGCAAGAAATTAGAAATTCAATACTGTTAGATAAAATAATTAGAAAAACCACATTTTTTTTTTTACTTTTGTATGAAGAAGAATTTTATATCCACAGAAATCCACAGAAGCCCTTTGATGTCTACCCCCTTGGCATTTCTTCTTTTCTAACTGCTTTCCCTCAGTGCCATTCCTAGAATTACTCTTTCTTCTGTACAAATCGATATTGTATCTCAACAACGACTTCACTTCCTTCAGTCCCTCAGATAACCTTGCACGATTTAGCACTGCATTACAGCCTTTTTAAGACACTCAAGACAGTTTGCTATTTAATCCATCACCCATGTCATGTAAGTGATAGTCGGAGAAAGGCCAATGAAAAAAATCTGCAATCCAGTAAAAAAAACAAAGCAAAACAAGAATTTAAACATGGCCCAGAGCTTTGTGCATGAGTCTGCAAGGATATTCCAAAAGATGCCCTTCTCTTAGAGTTTGAGTTCCTGTCATTCATACATCTCTGTAGAAATTTAACTTCTCAAAGTCTAATTTCTCAAGTAGAAATCCAATTATCTAAGTCTTTCTTTACTGTGCAATGATGCTTTTGGTCCCACACTGATTTAACAGAGAAAACAAAGGAAAATCCCTCACAATACAATGCAAAAATAAAGCATCATGTATTCTTGTTGTGACTGAAAAGAAGCCTGTTTTGCACATGTATCTAAGAAAAACAAACAAAATGGGAGCATTAAAAAGAAAAACTTTTTGCAAACTAATACAGTCTCTATGGAAAGAGGTATGGCATATCAGCAAAGAGCTAAAAGTAAACCTTCCATTTGATCTCACAATTCCATTACTAGGTATCTATCAAGAAGAAAAAAAATCCTTATATCACAAGGACATTTGCACTATCATGTTTATTGCAACTCAATCCATAATAGCCAAGATGGGGAAGCAAGCCATGTGCCCAACAACACATAAGCGGATGAACAAGCTGTGGTATATGTATGCCACGGAATACTATTCAGCTACAAAAAGATGGAGGCTTGACATCTTTTACATTTACTTGGATGGAGTTGAAGCATATCCTTTTTAGTGAAATATCATAAGAATGGAAAATAAAGTATCCAATGTACTCAATACTATTATGAAGCCAACAGAAAAGCAACTACACACTCATGTGAGAGAAAAACATAAGCATATTCAGTGTGGGTGAGGGGTGGAGGGAGGACTGGTGAGCCCTCCCCTAAGGACACAATGTAAGGGTGTAAAACACATCTTTATACCCTTTAGTTGTGAACGGCACAACTAACACATGAACTACCTTAGAAATGCAAACAGTGTAACCTAATCATTCGTACCCTCAGGTTAATCTGCAATAAGAAAAAAGAAAGAAAGAAACAGTTAGCCTCCAGAATATTGACTGAAAAAACTCTTAATAAGGTAAAAGACTTGAACATTCTTAAACGGGAAAAAAAAGTTATACAAAAAACCCAAGCAGAATGTAGTAAAAACATCTTGAAATATTTATTAAAAGTATAATAATATCTTCACATTAGAATGCTTACATTGACATAGGAAATTAATTTTAAGTATTGATTGCCAACTAAACGAAAGCACTTTATATGGCAGTGTTTACATGTTTATGCACATACATTTGTGCATATCAATATGTACGCCACATACAAAATAGTCAAGAATGTATAATTTCAGCTTCAAAGAGATAATTTGGCTTGACTTTTATTTTTCTAGGTGAAAGATTATATATTCACAATCTCAAATTTCATCAATCATAGATTTTCCTCTAAAACTATTAAACGATGCATCATAAGTATTCATAATTATTCACCAAGCCACATTAGGGGACTAACAAGAGGGTCAACATGTCCCCTTAAGTAATAAATATAAGAAAAAATTAAAATTGAAAAGGATTATGCATAGATAAAAATCAACATTTTAAATATATTATAAATCTAACGCTAACCTGTTAAAGATTTATGCTGCCAATCAAGAGTGTGCATTGTGGAGCACTGATTCATGCTGAGGGACGTACTTCCATGCTGCTGTTCAGCACCACATATCTGTTTGCTAAATTTAAAATATTAGCTTCCTATAGGAGATCAAAGGAAATTATGGCTGTTCAAAAGATTATTCAAAACAGCAGGGTTTCAGTCAGGCATCAGGGTACTTATAAATGTTATGGATGATAATTTTCTTTAAGGATGCGCCCGGAGTATCCTGTGCTACATTTCCCCTTTAGTATTAAGGATCTTTGTCCTTCACTTCACTATGAGTTTCCTGGCGATTGGAAGGTTATCTGATGTTCATTTTTATATCCATTTGCACAGTTCTTGGTATATAGCATTAGGAAAGAAAATTTTCTTTGATAGGAAGAGTAATAGGCCACTTTTTAAGGATGTTCAGTATTTCATAATTCACTAGTGTTCACAGAATACCTACCAAGCACTCTGTATGAATATGTCAATACAACATAGTCAATATGACTAAGCACTAAACCTCCTCTGACTGAAAATAGAGAGGAGTTAGATAATTCATTTAGTATTCAACAATGTTTACCACTTCCCATAAATGGAAATGATTCATAAAAAGTAATGATCACAGTTGTTCATAAATGAGATTCATTACGACTTTGAGGGCAAGATGCCATTTGGCAGGTTAATCCCCTTTGCTGGAGAAATGAAAAGAGAGAATTTTGTTGGGAGCACTCTTCGAGATATATTTATTCCTGGATATCTTTCTCTCCTCCACTCAGTCATACTGCAACATATTGCACACTGCTCTAACTTGGAACCAGCACCAACCTCAAAATTCAAATTGGAAAATCTTAAAAATAGACTGAACATATCATGACAAATCAAACGTTTTGAAATAACACTGTTGGCAAGGTGGTTTTTACTTAAAATTGAAAATGTTAACATTTTGCAAGAAGGTGAATTATTTCTCTTGGCAGATATATTTTAAAGAACATTGACAGGAAATACTGAATAAGAACAAAACTTTCTAAAGTAAAATCAGTTCTTTTAAAGGAAATAAAATCATAACAAGAAAATGACAACAAAATATGTATCACTTTTTATCTGATAAAACAACTTAATCTGAACAGTTTTCTAACAATAAAGATATAGAAATTTTTACTCAATAGCCCAGTACATAAAATTATAGCATATATTAATCTGATTCTTTCTTAGATTTGAAATGTCAGCTCCTAATTCAGCAAAACTGAACTATTCTCATAGATTGGTTTTGAGGAGATTCCAGACACCTCCACTTTACATTGCTGAAAGTGAACACATAATAGTCCCTGAAAATAGCAACGCATTTGCTTCAGGGGGAAAAAAAGTATCATAATATTTTGGCTCAGAATCTACAGTATGAGTGCCTCAGAGGCATTAAATCCAATTATATATATTTAATCCATAGCTATGCCTTCTGATACTTTCACTCACTTATTCATTCAACCAACCAGCAAATACTTAAATGCCACCTTCCCTGTGTTGGTGGCAGAACTTACAGAGAGACCTATTAAAGTTTAGCCTCCAGTATCTGAAAACTTAAATCCCACTCCAGTACCTGTGTGTGTGTTTACAAGAAACTTACAGCAGCAAATGCTTGGAAAACTAAAATCTTTGAGGCTTATGTGTTTTAAACTACAGATAAAGCTTTATGAAAACACTTCAAAAAATTTAACGTGCATAAAGAATATATGAAAAGATGGAGGACCGTGCAGTAATGGTAAACTTATGCAATTACATTTTTCTGATGTAAAATAATCCTGGAAATCATGTAGAAATATTTGTTTTATTTTTTAAAAAATATTTTGAAATCCAGAGCACTCAGACACTGTGGTGTTCCTTGTTTTCATTTGTTTAGATAAATGCCTGCAGTTTCCAGCTTTCACCGTCAATTGATAACTATATGCTTGAATGGCGCCAACTCCATAGAGTTTATGCATTTGTCTTTGATTACTCAAAATGATTCAATGTCATCAGTGAATATTTTCCAATAGGCAAAGAGAGATAATGAAACGAAGATTGCAGGTATTGAGCTGCCTCCAAGAAAGGAAAAATGCAGCTAAAACTCACCAATATAAGTTTATAGCCCAGGCTTGAATTTTTTTTTTTTTTGTTTACTCATTCATTTCTTCACAATCTACAGTATTTTATTTTCAAATGTCATGTTATGAATCCTTAGAAATTACACTATATCCTTTAAGATGGAGACTTTACCTCTTTCATGTTTACATGGATGGAGCTGGAACATGTTCTTCTTAGCAAAGTATCTCAAGAATGGAAGAAAAAGTATCTAATGTACTCAGCCCTACTATGAAACCCATTTATAGCTTTCACATGAAAGCCCAAGAATATGGGGAAAGGAGAGAGGGAAGGGAGGAGGGAGGGGGGGTGGAAAGAGAGTAATTGGTGGTACCACACCTACTGTGTATTTTACAAGGGTACATGCGAAATTTACTAAATGTAGAATATAAATGTCTTAACACAATAACTAAGAAAACGCCAGGAAGGCTATGTTAACCAGTATGATGAAAATATTTCAAATTGTATATAAAACCAGCACATTGTACCCCATGATTACATTAATGTAAGCAGCTATGATTTAATAAGAAAGGAAGGAAGGAAGGAAGTCAAAATCTTGATGGCACAAGTCTATTGTATTTCCCATAAAACTAATCACTTTAAGAAGCACTTTCCAGTATTTAGTACAACCCCAGGATTTCCTCTCAAACAAAACTATTTTAGAAGTATTTTTTTAAATCACTTCTGAATATTTATGCTAGAAGTTTTTGGTAAGTTTTATATTTTTCTTACCTCTGTGGTCTTTATGTACAAACATAAGAGACAACCTTGTCTAGGAAATGTTTTCCAAAGTATATTGGTATGCTCAACAGCATGATAAACTAAGCTAATATTTTTAATCAGAATAGTTATTTCTCTAAAAACACAGACAAATAGCTAAAACAGAAAAATAAAAGATAATTATTCTGTGAGATGACCGATTAGTAGTAAACAAACTGCATTGCTTCTGATAGGATTTCATTGAATTTATAGGCTACATAAATAAGTGTGATTGTGGTTAGGAGAGCTAGTATCTGGACAATTTACAGTGAAACAACTGAATAAGCTAATAAGTTAACCTGTCAAGGCCAGGTATTCTGAAAGAAGGCACAGGACTCCTTCTCAAAACAGCAGAAGTATCAGTATGTTTGCACTGATCCCCTAATACCCAAATCTCACAGGGCCGCACAAAGAGATAGATGGAACATAAATGTGCCACGAGTGTCACCAACGAGAAGCTCTGAAGTTAGGAAATCTATTACTTTTACACAAAGCAGCAAGCGATTCTCTAGTCTGCCCATTGGGCAACCAAGTATAGTTTAGGACTGTATGATGCACTCCTGGGATATATTGCTGCTCTTTTCAGAATTGCTTGCTGCATAAACAATCCTGAGAAGGAGCTTAAGGGCATAGTCAGTACCTTGCAATTTTGGCACACCCAGGAAGACAAGTAGAAGCACAAGAAGACTGTGGTAGACTGCCTTCCAGTAGATCTGAAAGTTATTTTGTGTGTTCCCAAGGCTGGGAAGTCAGCTACTCAGAAACAGAAAAGCAGTTAAAAGACAAACCACTACTTCCACATTGCCTCCAAAAGAGGTCACATGAGGGCATGTTTGCTTTGTGACTAATAGAACCTCAAGGCCTAATATAAAATCTGACCCATAGTAAGATTCTTTATGTATTTTCTTGAATGAATAAATGAATTTTGTTTGCTAATGCACTTACCACATTCTATTGGTCATTCTGCTGATTAACTGCTTGGATCTTGTGTATTTCATGTTTAATTCTCAGCCTTGGGTGTATTAAAATTTGGCTTATTCCAATACATTAATCCAAAAGGCTTTCTAGTTTCTGCTTTGATGCTTGCGTTCCCAATCCCTTGGGATCTCTTATCATTTATCCATCCACTTCAGAGTTTTCATACAACCAGCCTGTTTCTGCTCACTGCAGTCCTGCAATCTTACCTCCTGTTTAACCAGTTCTGACAATCTACTATATGGAATAAAAGAACAGATTTTTAAGTCAGAGTGTGCAGTCTCAAAATCTGGCCTAGCTACACATTTTATATGAACTCAGACAGGTTTTGTACCCTCTCTTGAACCACCATTCTTCAAATTGCAATAATAATAGAATCCACTCCACAGAGATGAAATGAAGTAAGCACCTGTAACCAATCTGCAGAATAGAACGGACTCACGAGGCTTCAACAAAAAATAAGAAGCTTTACTTAACATTTTAACACTAGATCCTTCTGAAATTAACTTTGGAGCCCCCTTCTTCCTCCTCCCTGGATCAGATTTTGAGTATACTCTAGCTTTTCAATCACTTCCAGAAATTAATCAATAAGCAGTTCTTACATATGTATTAGCTACTAAAACTTTAATCTTAACCAATGAAAATTTTGAGTTTCCTAGCTTAGACATAAATAACAAATCTAACCCGCAAAAACTGGGATGGGGCTTTTCTCTTTTTCCTGCATTCTTCACTGTGTCAGCTTCTGCATCCCCATATTGATGGAAGGGGGGAAAGTTTTATTTCCCTAGGGTTGTTTCCAGATACCAGTGATATCTTGGAATTATTTTCTGAGTATTTTCCAGATACTGGTGATATCTTGGAATTATTTTCTAAGATCACTATCTCCCCTTGTTGGAGCCCCCCCGCCCACTACCCCATTCCTTGTTAAAAGTGGCAAAACTTTTCCAGAAGACCGCTGAGGATTCTCACTCAGTTTCCACCGAATATTCCACAAACCTTCCTTCTGCCAGTATCATTATACCCATCGTTGATACTGGGGCTTGAAAATAGAGGCCTTTTGGAATATAATTTTAAAAAATCCCAAAATCTTAGTCTCTAAAAAAAAAAAAAGGAGATACTCTTTAATTTTATGATAACCTACACTTTAAAATGTGTTTAATTTTTTTTTTTTTCTTTTTAGGAAGAAACTTCTTTAAAGCCTTTAACCTCACCATAAAACTGCAAAAGAAATGAGAGAAAAGCAACATAGCTAAGCATTAGTGTATCCATCATCCACTAGATAGAATGATGTTTTTTATATCTCAAGGCACTTTTGAGCACATTATCCTAACAATCAAGCTGACATCTATATCTCTTCTGTTAATTATACTAGGGGCACAACATAGAGAGTTTTCAAAAGAAAGCACCTTCACTTCCCAAGCTCCCATTGCTCTTCTAGTTCCTAATAAAGTCTCGCATAAAATAAATGTACACAATTCAGATTCCTAAACAAATATTCTTAGCATTTTCCTTATATAAAGCCCCATGATACTCCAACAAGTAGAGTAAAGTTAAAGAGTTACTGGGTTTAATTTTCCCTGTGGTCACTGTTTTTAAGTTTATCCTGATTACTAACAGGGTACTTGGTAACTCTTGGGCTTGTTGTTTAAAAGAAATCTAATAAACACAGATCATTGTACTTTTTCTCCTTGCAATATTATGCAGATAATAAAAAATATCAGCTGCAAAATCCCTATGCCTGTCAACAAATTAATAAAAGTTATGGAACCAGCATAACACAGCATAAGCTATCCCAACAAAAGTTAGCATTGATACCAACAAATTCTCACCCACGTTTTGAAGGTTTCTCAAAATTTAAAACTGAAATTTAGAGTGAGAGAATAAACCTCTGTCAATCAAAGAAAGATAATTTAGGTTTTTGTTTGTTTTGGGAACTCTCATAATCACACGGAGGCAAATTTGGGGTATTCTTCAACATATCTTCCTTTTTTTCATGTAGTACAGAATATAACTTCTTGAATATTATCCTTTCAAATATGTTTTACTAATAAATCTTTTATCTGGGTTAAAAATACCTCAAACTCACAAACTGATATATATATGTTTTTTTAATTTTTATTTTTTTATTAAGTCTTTTGTACATAAATCATAAATACATTTATGCCATTTTCAATGTGCCGATTATTTGTACAAATTGGAGTGCTTACATCATACTAATCAACATAGTTTTCACCTCATTTACCCAATTATAGCATTAGGACATTTATGCTCTACACATGATAGATCCAACTTGTACTTGCAATGTGCTCCATAGATGTGGTCCCCCTACTATCCCCTACTAGCCCACCCCTTCCCTCCTTCATCCTAGGCTAAAGTTGTGCTTCATTTTCATATGCAAGTGTGAGTGATTATAAATTGGTTTCATAATGTTATAGTTAATATTCTAAATGCTTTGCATATTAAATCAATTACTCCCCACAATGATTCTATAAGGTAAGTACTACAAATTTTCTCATATTACCAATTTGAAAGCAGACACAGAAAAGCTAATAAACTTGGCCAAAGTCACAGAGCTAGGATCCAAATACAATGGGAATAGCTTAACCCTGAGAGCTTTTTTTAACCATTACATTATAAAATTTCCAAAATATTACTTTGGCTTTTAGAAAGTTATACTTTCTTTCATGTTAGCCCAGTTACCCTCCTTTGATAACGTAAGTCTTTGTTACAAAGGTTATGTTCAATTTCCACTGAAAGTTCTTGGCTCAGCTAATAAGCTAAATCTAAATTTTGTACAATTTTACAGTGTTCATAAATAATATTTCTGTGATAACTAAGAAATTTTAAACATTGTTTGAAAATCTACAGAAAGCATTATTAATTGGAAGACCAAATTTGCTCTTGTTGCAATTATTTATTTTTTTGATTGAAGTAATATCTTTTGCTATAAAAGGAACTTATTAAAAATTTTAAATCTTGGGCAGCGCCTGTGGCTCAATGAGTAGGGCATCAGCCCTATATATCAAGGGTGGCAGGTTCAAAACCAACCCTCGCCAAACTGCAACAAAAAATAGCCAGGTGTTGTGGCAGGCACCTGTAATCCCAGCTACTTGGGAGGCTGAGGCAAGAGGATCATCTAAGCCCGAGAGCTGGAGGTTGCTCTGAACTGTGACACCACGGCACACTACCAAGGGCGACAAAGTTGAGACTCTGTCTATAAAAAAAAAAAAAAAAAAAAAAAAAATTAAATCTTCTACCCAGCAAGATTTAAAAAACTGGACTTTATTCAAAAGTTATAAAAGAATAAGAGTACCATACTCTTCTATCACTTTTTTATCAATCCATGCTATATTATTTTATTATATGTGTAAGAAATTGCTTTTTTCATCTGATCTGGTCAACAATATTAGAAATTTAAATGCATTGTAAAATTGCAGGATGTATAGAATTTTAACTAGGAAATTTAAAATAAAACAGAATAATGGAAACAGTTACCACTGAATTTTCTGTATAGAGAAAAAGCATTATACTTTGTAGTTAAGGAGGTAGAGTACAAAGTTATCTGGGTTCAAATCTAACTCTAGCACTTAGAATGTTGGACAAGGTCTTTAGCCCTTTGTGCCTCAGTTTCTCTTCTCTGAGAATGCCTACCCCACAGAATTTTTATGAATATTTAACAAATTAATATTTATAAGAAACTTAAAATGTGATCTGGACACACTATATTCTATATATGTTTTTGTAGAAAGACAGCTAAGTATTATAATTTTGTAGTGAATACAGGATGTTAGTAGCAGAATAAATATATGTCCAGAAGTCTTTCCATTACTATATCACGTGAAAACACATTCCTATCGTTCTTTTCTGTCTCCTACAGAATAAAATAAACAATCCAGGAAACAGTGAACAGATCTGCGAACATCATTAAAGCTCATTAAAAAAACAAAATTATGTAAAAAGCACTGAGATGTGGATTAAAGTAATTTAATAGCCTTGATTATTCCAACACTATCCAAATCCAAGCCACTTTTTTCTGTTCCATGGTCTCATCTGATTATATGTTCACTAAAAGTTCTTTTTTACAATTTAAATGCAAAATGAAATATAAAGTAATTTGATTTTAATGCCTATTCTCTTTCTGTGTCTTAACACGTCCTGGTCAACTAAAAAAATCAATGAATTAGTCATAAAATTCTATTTTGATGACCTGAGTAGAACACTGTGAGGTAACCATGTCTGCCAAGGTGGGGTTATGAGGGAACACTTTATTAGAGTCATGTATGTGACCAGAAGGCAGTTGAGGACACAAATTTATTGGTGGATATTCTGTCACATCATTTGCTTTCATTTTGGACTTGCAAAATGTATGTTAGATGTGTGTATGTGTATTGTAAGAATATGAATATGTATGGTATTATTGCGATATAATAATAACACTTTCATAACAGTTTAAAATGTATGCTTCCACTATTTCAATAACAAGTTTTAGTAAATAATTATAGCTAACATTTATTTATCACCTATTATGGGCCAGTCACTGTTCTGACTACTTCAAATGTATTTTATAACTATATGTGTAATTAACTCATTTAACCTTTTCTGATCTCTATGAAATAGGCACTGCTATTATCCCCATTTTGCACATCAAAAAACCCCCTAAAAACTGATATATAGAAAAGTTGAGGGACTTTCCAAGAATTACATGTTTAGAAAGCAGCAGCACCAGGTTTAACTACATGTTATGGCTCCATTATTCTTCCTTTCAAGTATTGCAATGCTTCTTTAAAGGATCCTGTTTAATAAGACTTCTCAAGAATCACTGGGTTTATAAGCATGATGAAGCTCCGATAATATCCAGAACTAAATGTAAGAACTTTACATACTTCAGTATCAGTCACAGGCAAAATAATCACAAAAAAAGATTAAAAGGCACAACAAATTACTCCCTTAAGTACATATCTCAGCACTCAAAGCCATCAAATTTTATGTCACTGTAAATACTTGACTAGACCTTTTGTTAGACTGACAAAATGCTTAATAAATATAATTCTATTCATTAAGGCTCTCTCAAGCTCCAACTAAGTGTAAGGTGTGCATTAAGGGAGAAATAAGTTACAAATGTATGACATATTTACATCACAATCTCTGTATGCATGTATTCATGTGTATAGTTATTGCAAATACATTTTTAAATGGTAAAGGTAAGAAGTAACCAAATATTGATTTTTCCCCTAAGATTCAGTTTTAACCTGCCAGAGCATTGATAGCCAAAAAGCAATTCAATCAGAAGCCAAGGTCTTGCACAATATTGAATTCTGCTGTCCTTTCAGCAATGAAAATGCCCGTTACTTAAGTGAAGTTTTCAAAAGACTGCTCAAAGCCGATTCTTGCATGTGTACTTTTGTTTCATTGTGTGTTGCTTCATTTTTTCTTTCCAATATTGTTGTCTTCTTTAAGCCAAATACTAACTTTCAAAGATAAGCCTTTCTTGGGAAGGTTATGGATGATAACTTCATATTCACATGTCACTTGCAATCTTCATTGAAGTAACTGAGCACAGGATGGCAGAGAAGAAGTTTAGGGGTAAGGCTCATTAATTTTTCATGGGTAGATTTATTTGTTATTGTGGATATAACAAATTACCAAGAACTTAGTAGTTTAAAACAATTATTTCACAGTTCTGAAAATCAAGAGTCCAAAATTCATCTCACTGGGCTAAAATCAAGGCATTGGCTGGCCTCCATTCCATTTTGAGGCCTCTAGTGGAGAACCTATTTCCTTGTCTTTTCACCTTCTCCAAACTGTCTTCATCTCTTCATTCATGGCCTCTTTCTATCTTAAAAACCAGCAGTGACCGTTTTTCTCACATCTCATCTCTCCAACATTGACTATTTTGCTTTTCTCTTCCACATTTAAGGACCACCTGTGACTGCAGTGAAACATCACTACCTCCCAAGCTTGTGCAGGATGATCTCCCTATTTTATAGCCATTTAATCAACAATGTTAATTCCTTCTGCTACCTTAATTCCCTTTCTCCATGAAATGTGATATACTCAGAGTTTCTGAATACAGTATGTGAACTTCTTTGGGGAGCCATTATTCTGCCTCACCTAAGAGACCACTGTTTCTTTGCTGTTCATAAATTATTTATATCAATTCTTTTGTTTAATAAATAGGAAGTCCAGAGGGATAGTTTCTAAATGCACATGTACACATACATATGTTTAAGAGATTAACATCTCCTCTAACTGCAGCAAGGGAAGATGGTGAACAATATTCCCAGTCTCAGCTATAATTTCACAGAGGATAATTGCTTTCAGCAAAGTCATATCCATATATTTTATGATAATCAAATAATTAATGATAATAACTAAATAAAAATGATCTCAGGTTCTAAGCTATTGCATTGTTTATATGGTGCTTAATTGTCGTAAGGGAAATCTATCCATGTCTAACTCTATGAAAAATCCCATTATAATGTAATAGGCTAAGATTTTGAAAGGAGATTAATGTTTTCAATCATTAGAAACAACACCCTCTGATTGATTCTACAGAAAATACTTCCTGTCCTAGGGATTTTAGTCTACTAGACAAAAATAAACAAATGGAAATCTGGCATTCTATTCTTGAAGCACTCTAAAGGACAACTAGATCTGTTGTTTTTCTTGGCCTTTAAATATCTCAGTTCATTGCAGTAATCTTGGTAAGAGTATACTGTGTTACCAGAATCTATGACTGCCCATTAATACTCTGTTTTAATAAAAGAACAAGATAAGATGAAGTATTACATAATGCTTTTTTAGAAATGTATTTAATTCAAAATATTAATTTCAATAGTGAAAATACAAATAAGCCTTTGGTCATAAACACTTTGAAAAAATCTTGAGCATTTAAGTCATCAAATTGGGTAGACAGACAGAAGGATTTCTCAATAAAGATTTAGAAAACAATACAATTTCATAGTTACTGCACTATTCTTCTTCCTTTATGATTTTTTGTAATTCCTTCATAATTCTTTAAATGAGAATAAATTAATGACCAAACTAGAAACAAAACTTGCCATTACTTCACATGGCAAGAAACAGAGATTATAGATAAGATGATTCATTGAGTTAATTTTTGGTTATTTGTAATTAAAGCTACATATTTATCCCCATGTTTTATTTCCTAATGGCTACCTAAAACCAATTTCCTTCTCTTCATCTTTACGTTGCAAACAAAGTCTGTAAATTAATTTAGGACAACTGACTTAGAGTAGCTAAAGTTGAAAAATTCAGCAAATTTATGCATTAAAATCTTTTAATACTTTGAAAAAGCACCTAAATTCTTGAAAAAGGAATACATTACAAAAGAGAAAAAGAAAGTTAAAACACTCCCCAAGTCCCATATATTTAAATGGGTTATACCACACAGTGGGTTTGGTGGAAGGAGCTGTTACTGATTGAACTAGTCATGTCACCACTTCCTATAGTCCACATCATGCAGAGCTAGAAAAAAGTATCAGTTCACTGACAGAAAATTAGGAGGGGTAGTGGGGGGGAGTGAAGTAGAAAGTAAAGATAAATAGAACCTGTCAAGTGACAGGAAAAGAAGATAAGTTATTAATTTCATAGGACTGTTGATGGCTGTATGGTTTGCACTGGGTCAGTAATTATTGACAGCAAAGTCTACTTGGCTAACTCATGAAATGTGTTCAAAAGAAAAAGGAAAATTTAAAAGAACATTTGCAGGCTGGGTGTGTTGGCTCATGCCTGTAATTCCAGCACTCTAGGAGGATGAAGTGGGCAAATCACCTCAGCTCACAAGTTCGAGACCAGCCTGAGCAAAACCATCTCTAAAAATAGCCAGGCATTGTGGCCAGTGCCTATAGTCCCAGCTACTACAGAGGCTGAGACAAGAGAATTACTTAAGCCTACGAGTTTGAGATTGCTGTGAGCTGTGACACCATGGCACTCTACCAAGGGTGACAAAGTGAGACTCTCTCTCTCACACACACACATACACACAAATAAACAAGAACATTTGCTTACTTTGAGACACACATGCAAACATCCCACCACCACATATTCACAAAGTTGGCAGATAGGGATTTAGGTACAGGAAAATAAAGAGGCTTAGTGAAGTCTAATCCCCACATTCTCAATGTAAACTATTTGAAAAGACCGTAGTCACACAAAATATTTTCATATATGTGCATTACATATGATGAGATGTTTGAAGGCTCATTATACTATTTTGATCTATCAGAGAAATTTAGCTGAATCTTTCCAAGTAGAGGACTCTGTGTGCAAACTGGTTGAAGAGATTTCTGAAAAAATTAGCAAAAGATTTCTTTGGAATGTTTAAAAACAGAATGAATGGTATGTTGATGTCATTTTAAAACAACATTAGAACATAATCCCACTCTTCTTAAATACGTTTTTGTAAATATGGAAGGTTATTTTTCCTATTTATTACCAAGCTAAGAAACATAAAAATACAAGATCAAAAACAATAAAATTTCAGTCATGGAGACCATTGCTGAATGTCTAGTACTGTCATTGTCATCGTATAACTATAGTACCATAATCTTTTAACTGAGACTGTAGTTACATATTCTTTCTTCAGCAAAACTAGGGCATTCATTCAATATGATCATGTTTTAAAGATGTACTTGTATGTCCTTACTAAATCATATTCTAGAGGTCCAGTCATATAATTGCAAGAATGATTTCAAAATATATGTGACAAATTCAAGAATGGAAAAGACCTTTTTTACTGAATAGTGTGGTTTGAAAATTACCATGATATCTTTAGTTTTAAATCCACTACATTTAATTAAAGGATTTGCAAATGAATTCATTATATATATCTATAGCTCTATCTATATATAGATGTGTGTATATATATACACATCAATATAGTATGTACACACATATGTCTCTGTCATGACCAATAGTGAACAACTCTTCTCTTTCCTCAGTTACTCTCCAAACCTCTTGTCAGATCGGGTGAGAAGGGAACTGTGGGAGAGGGGAGTAACAGAGGAAATTCTTCTCCTGAATTCCTTTTAAAAATACTAACACTATGAAAAATAAAGATCCTATTTGTCTTACAATATCAAATACGAAAAAACAAAGTTCAGTATTTTGGCAGAAATTTTTGTTTGACTCATAGAAAAGTTTGCCTAAGTTTTCATTCTGTCTACCAACATTATTGTCCTAATATTTTAGGATAATATTATTGTCCTAATATTTTTTCCCAGTCTGAACATTGCTATGATCTAAGGTCTTATTTTTCGATACATCATGCAGTTACTTGTGCCCAAATGTTTGAGTAGAGAAGATCTATCAACTTTCTAAAGACATGGATTCCCTTGCTCCTGAATCACAGGGAATGTTTAAAATGTACACAGTGATGTTTAAAAAATGAATGTGTGTTCCAAATTCAATTGAAATATTTAATGAGATGATATTATTTGATTCCTTCTTATGTTCACTTATCTCAAAAAAAGATCTATCAACTTTCTAAAGACTGGATCTATCAACTTTCTAAAGACTGGATTCCCTTGCTCCTGAATCACAGGGAATGTTTAAAATGTACACAGTGATGTTTAAAAAATGAATGTGTGTTCCAAATTCAATTGAAATATTTAATGAGATGATATTATTTGATTCTTTCTTATGTTCACTTATCTCAAAAAAATGTGCTATAAACCCATTTTTTTTTTTTTGCAGCCTATGACAATTAGTAGAGGAAAAATATTTAGAAGTGTATGTATTAAGGAAATGTCCAACAGAAAAACATAGATGCCCAACATCACTAGAATATAGGAATAACACAGATTAGCTTGGCAAAACCTTTCCTGCAGATTAATGATTTAGAAGTAGCTAATTAAATCAACCAAATATCTTCAAAATGATTTTTTTTTTAATTTTACTCAACTAAAAAGATGGGGAAATTATAATTTTCTGTGACTTTCACTAAATACTATGAAGAAGGCAATTATTTTGTTATATAAGAAAGAAAAGTTAGTAAAAATAATTTAGTAGGACATGTTAGAAAAAGATAGGGGGATAGTTACAGGGTTTGTTTATCTGAAGTTTAAACAGAAAGTACCAAGGTAATATCATTATAAATATTTAAAAATAGTGACATCCTAAAAGCCTAACCATAATTTTAAAAAAAACCTTTCAGTTGCTTTTTCTACTTTTCTAAGATCTTCACAATTTTAATTTTTTTCCAAGTATTGAGAATTGCTTCCACACAGTACTTAAATAAACCTTATACTATAGTTGATGTGTTGGTTTCCATAACCATAAATTATAGTTTTCCCATGTGATATAACCATTTTATAAAGTATTTTTGTCCTTTTATAACCTCAGTTAGTCTTTGACACAAGGAAAGGCTATAAATATTTTCCCATATTGATTACTTTAAATAATTAAATCTTAACATAAGCCAAAGATGTTGCAAGAAACTACATCACTCGTTTTATAAAAGATTAAGTCAATTGACTTCCTTTGCATTTTTCTGAGGTATAATTAAAATGTTAATGCACGTAAATATTTTATATAATATGTTGAATTTACCTATCTGACTATAAATGACTACATTAAAATATGGAGGTGAAGCAAATGATCAAGAGCCAAATAGCACAGCCTTCTTTATCCAAACACTGTAAAATTAGTCTTGGAGAAAATAAAAATGAAGCAGAGTTTTACAGCAGGGAAATCAGCTTCTATCTGAGGGAACTCTAGTTTTACTCTATAAAATTCCCTTCAAAGCATTTGTCCTGGACCAGTGAGTTTGAGTTATTTCATTTGAGAATTTGTGCCACTTCAAAAATCACGTGCTAGAAATAAATCGTGATTGCTAAATGGTAGTAGGTATACTTGGAATTGATTAAAATATTAATATATTACCAATTACATTTGGGGGGATTTTTAAACTATTTTTAATTATGATAGGTACATAATAGCTGTGTAAGGGGAACACAATAACCACTGCACTTCAGATACAATAATTGTGTATCTTTACAGGACACGTGATATTTTGATACAGGGAAATCTCTAAAACAGTAAAATAGAAGAGCAATAGCCATTTGGGGTCAACTTAAGATTTCCCATTTGATGACCTTTGCATTCTTTGGGATGCCATATATGGACATACGAACTTTGAAAAAGGAAATGATTTGGGTACAATGTGAAGCAATTACGGATTGGTGGTATTCATAGCTGTGTAGTGAGACTAAAAGTAGCTGAAGACTAATAAATTTGTATCCAAAAAATCATTCTCTGAAAAAGTATTAAAGAAATCCTCATAATCACTGCACAAATGTTTTTAGTAGATATAATTTACATATTACAACTTGCTTCAAGTGTGAACATTAGACAGTCAATCAATTTAATAACCCTTCAAAACTTCTGAAAATGTATAAATAAAAAATGTGCAACCTAAAAAAGGATAGCCCTGAATTATTAAAAGATCATTAAAATGCAGGATACTAGTGATATCAAAGTCAGAATAAAAAGGCATTAACTGAAACACTACTTCATATGATTTCAGCTTAATTGTTCTTGGCGTGGGCAGGAAAAGTGAATGTAACAGCATAACGGATCTGAACAAAACCAAAAGTACCTCAAAGCAAAAGTTTGTCTCAGAATCGTGAAATCTCACCCTAAGCACTGGATACCAAATATACTAAGGCTGCCTTTATTCTACTCCCATCCCTATACTCAGAATCCCACCTAATTTAATCATCTGACAAACTAGCCCATGTTCCTGAAATACGCTATACTTAACCACGGCACACACACTCACGTACACTCACACACATACCCGCATTTTGCTCCTGATCTCAGCAGGTAATACAAAGTAAAGCAATCCCGTAATTTGATGCTTAGAGGAAATACAGTGCATCATTCAAGGAGGGGTTTACATATTAAAAGCAAAGACTTTAATATTTAAAATAATGAAAGTGGAATGAACTTCATATTAATTAACAGTCAATTTCAACAGTAAAAACTGTACTTCTTCCTCTTATTAAGTGTGGTTAACTTTTCACTAACGGTCTCTTTTTATATCCCTTGCTTACTACTTTATCTCAGTCTATTCAGGGAATTTGCCCTCACACTTCTTAAAGGCTCATGGGCTATACACATCACACAGCACTAAATATTTTGACAATTTTTACAGACGTTAAATTTAAAATTGGAAATACCTTTTTAATACAAAATTGAGCTAATAAAGTTACTTTTGAGGAAAAAGTCCTCATGCTTTATTAACTGCACGCACAGTTTTATTAAAGCTTTCCGTGATTTTTTTTTAGACACCAAGATGAGTAAAGACATGAAAAGATTGCTACTGCCCTCTCTGATCTGGCTTATAAGAAATGGCCTCTGAAGGCTCCGTGCCTGTGGCTCAAGCGGCTAAGGCACCAGCCACATACACCTGAATTGGCAGGTTCAAATCCAGCCCGGGCCCGCCAAACAACAATGACGGCTGCAACCAAAAAATAGCTGGGCGTTGTGATGGGTGCCTGTATTACCAGCTACTTGGGAAAGGGAGGCAGGAGAATCGCTTAAACCCAGGAGTTGGAGGTTGCTGTGAGCTGTGATGCTACAGGCACTCTACCCAGGTTGACAGCTTGAGGCTCTGTCTCAACAACAACAACAAAAAAAAGCCTCTGAAAATAGAAGTTTAGGGATAGTAATGCAGAGTAATTCTCATCCTTCAACTTACTTTCATTTTCTCAGTTAATGTCTAAACTCAATCAAATATTTTAAGCATTCTTTAATTTGCTAAAGTACACTTTATTTCTTACCACTTTGAGAGAAAGTAGCAAGGAAAGTAGAAGGTTAATATGACTATGCAGCATTGTACCGTCAAAAATCATATTTCAAGAAGAAAATGAACAGTTAAAAATAGATTTCATATTACTTGTGTTTCAACCATTCCAAATTCCATGATGAAATTTTAATGCCCATGAATTGCACGTTAGATTTTTCATATATTTGAGTGGTATGCAACACATTTTAAAAATGTCCTGAGACAGGAAACAAACCTTAGCCATGGGCATTCTCAGCTTTTATCTCTCTTTTCTCTCTTCTCCTTAATGTACTATTCCAAGAAGAAAATGAGTGTAAGGATATGGGGATGGGGGGGAAGCAGACTGATCTATGGAGGACAATATTTAGTATATCAAATGTAAAAAATATCTTAATTCTTTGCAAAACAATTAGAAAAATATTTATCAATATTTAGATTTTCTACAAATTCAAATTTTCATTATACATCTTTCATTTCTGCCTTTGTATCTGTTTCTAGCGATCATGAGGCTGAACGTCCACAACCCCATGTGGTTTCTCTGGTTGCCATATCCCAAACATAGGCAAGAATTCAAACTAGCTCATTACTCTGATACTTAGTAACAAGTCCCTTTTTCTGAAAAGCCACTATCATGAGTTCCAGGGTCTCTATTTAGTAACTTGAGTAGTGGTACCTTGCCCGTAGGCAGTATCAGTTCCTCCCCTAAGGCTTGAAGCAGTACAACCCATGAGCCCAGTCTAAGGTAAGGTCTTGCCATCTCTCAACAATATTATCTGATTCCTAGAGTCTACTTGCCTCTTGATCAGTGTTGAACTGTACCTTTTCAACCGAATGCTAAAAACATCCAGTAAAAAACACCCCAGATACCCACAGTAATAAAACACACCTTCTTGATAACTTCCCCCTGGTATAAGGAGTTCTACCTTTTGGAAAACACCATGTCTTAATTCCTCCTGGAGTCTTCTCTGTTTTACCCACTAACCTTTCCCCATTCCGCTGTCATATTCTAGTAGCTCCAGACTTTCCTCTACATTCCTACCCAATGTAATCAAGACAGTTTTTCACAGTACCACTCCATGTTATAAAGCAATTCTGTAATATTTTCATTTAGAATTTTACCGCTTTCATTTTTTATATTTAAATATTTGACGTATTTGTAATTTATCTTATGTATGTGAGGTATGCATCCAAATTTATTTTATTTTTCAGGTGACTGTTTGCATGTCTCAACATAATTTATTGAAAAGCTCTATTGGACATGGGGTACAAAATAACCGTGAAAAATTATTTTGTTAAGGCTGTTTGTGAAAAGAAATTTAATACTTTTACTATCACAGGTTTCTCACATAAATCAAGTTCTATTGGCACCTTCAAACTATGATTTCAGCATTTTGCTCCTGGAGAGTTGCCTTCCATCAACTAGGGTAGGGAAGGAATAACAAACTGCTTCTAGAGAACGAAAATTACAGAATCTTTCTGGATTCTTATGATTCCTAACTAACTCCTAATTCAGTACCTCCCAATACTCCAAAACAACAAAAGTTTTTAAATTATTCTAAAGTTATTGTTTTAAATAATTATATATTAATATTTTAAGTAATTATTTTAAAAATAGCAGTGGAATGAACAAAACATACTAAAGGCAATTTATTTGAATCAGAAAATAATTTAACCAGCAATAGCATGAAGTGATCAATATACTATATAATAATATATCTTTAAGATATTACATTCAAGGAAAAAAGAGAAAAAGAAAAAAAAAATCCTATTTCTGATCTCATACAAGCTGCCAAATATATTGTTCCCAGTTTCCAAGAGCCGTGCTGCAACAGAACTTAGGGCCATGAAGATTTCTGCCAACATGAATTCCACTCATCTTTCCAAGAAGTCTCAGTGATACAAATTCTTAACAAATTAGTTTGATACACAATATCTGGAATTTCAAAGAGGATTGTTCAGAGTCTACATGCAAAGATGTGTACAAAGTAGAGGGTGAGGAAGCAAAATAAAACTCATGGCTGTATTTTTTTAAAAAATATGTTTAAAACTAAGAATCATGAATAGTTGAATTACTTTTCAATGACATACTTGCCTCCTCAGTAAAAGTGTGCAACTCACAACAAAATTTAATAAATACCATTGTAATACTTCTCCAGAACCAGTGATAAGTCTGAAGATGTAATCACTTTATTTTTAAAAAGTCTTTAAAAAGACTTGAATTTTAATTTCTGAATTGACTGAAATATGTTACAGTCAGACTGTTAAAATGCATTACTACTTACATAAGAAACTGTAAAGTGTGGGTGGAGCTGGAAAATATTCTTCTTAGTAAAGTATCTCAGGAATGGGAAAAAAATATCCAATGTACTCAGTACTAATATGAAACCAATTTATAATCACACTTTCATATGAAAGATGAATCACAACTATAGCCCAGGATGAAGGAGGGAAGGGGACGGGAAGAGAAGGGCGGGGGATGGTTTGATAGAGGGAGGGTTAATGGTGGAACCACACCTATGCAGCATATTGCAAGGGTACAAGTCAAATCTATCAAGTATAGAACACAAATGTCTTAACACATTGATTAAGTAAATGAGGTGAAGGCTATGTTAATTAGTAGGATGTAAGCACTCCAATTTGTACAAATAATCAACACATTGAACCCCACACACAAAGGCATGAATGTATTCATGATCTATGTATATATGACTTAATAAAAAAATTTAAAAAAGAAAGAAAGAAACTGCAAAATAGCATCTACCAAAAAAAAAGTGTTTAGGATGAAAATAGTTAAACTGGCTAATGCACAGATTCTAAACTTTCCAGTTTTGTCAACCCCTTACTGCCCCAGTTGTTTTTTTTCATTATGCCCCTTAGGCAAAAGACATGATATTTATACTTTTTCTATTCATTAAGTAGTTAAATTCAAACAATCTACTAATTATGTTATTAACAACCTGATAATCACTTTAAAAACTAGTACACATACTCTGAAAGAGAAGCCTTTGTCTTATCCTTAACTAACCACAGTTACTCTCTAATAACATGTGTGCACTTGTTTACCACCACACTATTTCTGAAATCCTGGAATCAGACTAAACATTGCCCCCTCATTTTCTGTTTCACATTGATTTTTCTTCAGATAACTGGTTTTCAGCATAGCAACTGTCAAAAACATGACTTGCAAAGATGTGACATCATCAAAAGTAATGAAATGTGCTCTCATGTTGAAACTGTGAATAAACTTAAATGTTACTGTGTTTCCCTTGAAAATTAAAATATCTCATGGGATTTTATGAGTTCACCAGAGCATCTTGGCTCAGAGGGAATTATTGGGCTAAAGATGAATATAACAACGATCACAAAAGTCAGTGTCAGGAATTCAATGATTGCAAAGATTCGCTATTTTCAAAAATACTACCTCCAGGTAGTAGGAAATATACAGAATGACAATAAAAGATCATTAAGTTCACAAATGCATACTGAACACCATCTATCAGGGGTCCTCAAACTATGGCCCGCAGGCCACATGAGGCGGTGTGATTGTATTTGTTCCTGTTTTGTTTTTTTACTTCAAAATAAGATATGTGCAGTGTGCATAGGAATTTGTTTATAGTTTTTTTTTTAAACTATAGTTCAGACCTCCAACGGTCTGAGGGACAGTGAACTGGCCCCCTGTTTAAAAAGTTTGAGGAGCTCTGAAATTTGAAGATCATATTGTAGCCAAGAGGAACACAGAAGGGAACCAGGCAGAAAATGTTCCTTTCTTCCTAGATTCTACATTCTAGTAGAAGAAATAAATTAATATATATATATATATATATATATATATATATATACATATATACACACACATATATAAATACATATATATATATATAGACACACAAAAATATATATGTGCATATATGTATTCATTCTGCAATTGTATTGATTCCATGAAGGACACTGATAGACTAATAGGCTAGACTGCCTTGAGAATGAATTAAGAGTGGGTAGAAATTAGTTATTTTAGGAGATAAGAGAAGCTTTCCTTAACAAGGAAATGACATTTGCAGTAAGCTCTAAAGAAGAGATTCTCAATTGAGGGTAAGTTTGTCCTAAGCAGGACTTTTGAAAAAGTTATTTTGGTTGCCATAAATGGGGGTAGGGCACGTACTACAGTCAATATAGCAAATAGAAGCCAGGGATTATGCTAAACACCCCACAATGCATAGCTCACAACACTTATCTGAACCCAACACTTACCTGAACCCAAGTATCAACAGTGCCCAGTTTGAGAAATGCTACTGTATAGTATGGAAGAATGTAAATAGGCAAAGGTGTGTATATGAATATGTGTTTAGGGAAGGGGGCATTCCCACCAGAGCAAAGTCTGTGCAAAGGCTCTGAAATGGTAAGAGCATGTTATATTACAGGAACCAAAAGGGACTATATAGATGAAGACTACCATAAACAATTGCAGTAAATCTCAAAGTTTACCCAGGAAAGTTATAAGAAAATGCAATAAAAATGGTGATTCTACCTGAAAAATTCTTAGAATAAAAGAGAGAGGCCTGGTTATTCTTTTAATTATTCAGGCAAATGTCAAGGCTGCATATAATATTCAACTTTTTCTTCTGTTGTAAAACGTGACACAGCACAGAAGGCAAGTGATCTGTATAAAGTTCTACACAGTCATTACACGGCCACCTGGCTGTGCTTGCAGCTAGGTAGCCATGAAATTTATAAAGTTGATCAAGTATAACCCAATTGAACCAAAACACTCAAAAGGAAAAAGAGGAGGGCATTTTATAAATCAGAGCTGTTTTCACCTGTTTGCTTTCTTTATAAATGACTTCATTCATTATTCTAAATAAAATTATTTCTTATAGCCCATAGTATAATTGAGGTAGTTCTAGTATTTTCCATACTTAAGCAATTCAATGATGTAGTAAGCCTGACAATAAACACTGGTGCTACAATTGTGAACAGGGAGAACATCTCATGATTTGAATGATAACTTTGGATAATTCAGGTGGGATACACATACATCAGCTCCATCCTAACCCACTGAGCATCAGATTGAGGTTCTGATAAGCCCATATCCTTAAAAACAGTTCTTCCTCATACAAGCAATTGTATTGCAGACAGAAAGAGAATAAATAAATATTTAATTTGCATGCACTATGTTGAGAACAAAATAGTTTAGCTGGTTTATATTCAGCCTCTCAAATATCCTCATTATAAGGCAGAGAAAACTAAGGCCATACGTAAGAAGACAGGATATGCCC
The DNA here is from genome assembly GCA_963574355.1 of Loris lydekkerianus. Classification (NCBI taxonomy): domain Eukaryota; kingdom Metazoa; phylum Chordata; class Mammalia; order Primates; family Lorisidae; genus Loris; species Loris lydekkerianus. The sequence goes on from CAUYPK010139127.1 coordinate 26,095, forward strand.
AGATCTGGCATCTAGAAGCTAGAAGCTGCAGCCAGCTAGAGTCTGCTTTTCAGAGTCTCCCTGCATGCAAGCTTCTACCATACCACACTTCCCTTCAGCAGAAAGGAGAAAAAGAACTAGCTTCCCTCTTCTCTGCACCCGATCCTTCTTGTGCTTTCCAGCCCCTTGGTGCTCTCTAGTAGCTACTGGGCAGACCCTGAAGGGAACGCTCATTTCCAAAACCTTGTATTCTTTCTTTCGTAAGGTTAAGTCTGTTCCACTGTGTGCCCCACTTGTAGATCATCAATGGTAACATAATGTGCTATCACACAGCTTCTAGGTCACCAATACTAATGCAGAACAAAGAACTTGCAGAAAAGAATAAGCATCCAAGTTAGGGAGAAATACTCATACTCTCAGCAGCGTAGACAGGTGCACAAACAACCGAAAAGAATGAAAACTCGAGGGCAATAAGGAAGACAAAGATCCCTTTTGTTTCTTCTTCTTCTTTTTTTTTTTTTTTGCAGTTTTTGTCCAGGGCTGGGTTTGAACCCACCACCTCCGGCATATGGGTCTGGTCCCCTAGTCCTTTGAGCCACAGGTGCTGCCCCACCTTTTGTTTCTTCTTGACACTTTCGTAGCTTCCATAAGCCTTATTAGATAGCTACAGGCAAGTAGCAGCATAAAAAGAAAATTTTAAAAATGCACTCTAACATATTTAAGATTTAAGTGACAAGATAAATTTCTCATAAAATTGATGGTCAGAAATGTAAATCCCAAAGTTACAAATACAAATATACTAGATTGTGCATTTTCATTATGTTATTTCATTTGTTAGCATAACAGTTCTTCAAAACATTGCATGTTAACAGATGAAAAAACTGAGACCTGAAAAAATTAAATTACTAAACTGAGCAGGTTTAGAATCTGGTAGAATGGAGATTCCTCTGCTTTACAGGAGACCACCTGTAGGATACTTTTTTCCCCTTTAATTCCTCTTGGCCAAAGAGCATAAAGCTTCCCAGTCCTCTCCCTAACCAACCACTGGAGGCTACTCACAACTTTTTCAAGCAAATATCTAACGTAATATAATGGCCACATAAGAGGGGCTTCATCCAGTTTCATTGTCAATTTCTTTCCTCTTTCCAACACTATTTCCCTTTGTGCGGGCTCCAGGGACTGAAGCCCCCTTTACCATATCCTTTTGTGTGGCACTTGAGAGTTTATTTATAGGATCTTATTTGTTATCCCAGAAATCCCTTGACATAGAAGATAATATAAATCCTATTACACAAAAATAGGAAATTAATTTTCTGAAAAGAGAACTCACTTTTCTGGGAGTGCTTTTATAGAGAATTAATTATCAGTTCTTCAAAGTTCTGGTCCAGAACTTCCTTATCAGAACCGGGTACTTCCAGCTGGGCTTAACTCCTGGCCCACTCTCCCAGGATCTGTGTCTACGTCATGCATGTAAAACTGAACCTTCTCTAAATGCTTCTACTTATAGATCAACGTCACTGAAACAAAATTTTCAAATGACCAAGTGTATTTTATTACAGTGAATCTGGTCAGAGCCCTGCAAAACGACTTAATCAAAAGATGCATTGGTTTCCTATTGTTGCTGTAACCAATTGCCACAAACTTAATGGCTTAAATCGTCACAAATTTATTACCTTACACATTTGAAAATTAGAAATATAACACCAAAGTATATAATTTACCTATATTTGTAAAATAGAACAATAGATATTTATTTGTATGCACGCATGTGAGTATGATGCAAATTAAAAACTATGCATGGTATTGAATTTTCTGAGGGGAAGGAAGAAGTGGAAAGAAAAGGTAGTTGGGTGTTAGTGATTAGATAGGCACGTATATATCCACCTAACCATAGCTGGCTAGCTAGATATGTTTTTAAAAGAGAAAATCAAAAGAAATTTCAAGAATATGAAAAAATATTTTAAAATTTAAACAACTGTTAAATGTGGATAGTAGATACACAAATGGTTCTTTTTACCTTATGTTTGAAATATATTATATATAAAATTTGGTTGAATCAAAATGAATATGAAAAGGCCTATAGCTATATAGCATGAAGAATCAGTTAAAATGGTAAATATGCCATGTTTAGACCTCTAGAGCCACATCGATATCAAAAACACAAAATCCTTTCATTACATATGAAAGTCATTCTTAGTCCAAACATTAGACTGAAGTATTAGTTCAACTCTACAAAGGAATAAGAATGAGCATCAGTGTCCCAACAACAGGAGTTTGTTTAAAGGTTCAATCCAATTTTACATAATCCTGTGCTTTAACAGCCATGAGATTTGTTTTGAGTTAGCTACAGACAAGAACATAAAAAATGAACATGTAATCGAAGGATTAGGAGCACCATCTGTTCCTGGGTCAGCAAAAACAAAGAATTTTCATAAACTATTATATTCCTTTGTTTATGAAATTTGTTTTTCTGTTGTCAGAAGCCTCTAGAACAAATTTGAGTCGAATAAACAGCACAAGTTGCAAATTTGAAATCACTAAACATAATACCCTGAATAAAAAGCAAAAAAAAAAAAAAAAAAAAAAAAAAAAAAACTTTCCAGTGAGAAAATTTAAAAACACCCACCAGCCAAAAAAAGAATAGACACATGTTTGATGGTCAGCCCACAT
>CAUYPK010139132.1:0-44470 GCA_963574355.1 Loris lydekkerianus
CATTGTGAGATTCCCACTGGGGTCATTACTCTTGGCTTGGTAAACTATTCAGCATTCACACCAGTTTTGTAAGCCCAGGGCATCTGCCAGTAGATGATGTTGGCAGGGGTGAGGGGAAGGGGAGTGTTAGGAAAAGTCATGAGAGGGAGGATTATGGAAGGGACTGGGGAATGTTGGAAGAAGTCGGGTTATGTGCGGGAGCAGAGGTCAGGCCCAGGGCTTAGTAGACGGGGTGATGGGAGTGGGGAGGGGAGGGCAGGTGATGGGGTTTGGGTGACACTCATGGTTCTGTGTTCCTCAGATTCTTCCTTCTCTTAGACCCCAAACTCCTAGGATTAATCTTTGAGCTGCAACGCTGGCAGGAGGTGGGCTGGAGGAAAGGGAAGGCAGTGGGTGGGCTTACAGGGTCTCCTCTGACCTTTCCTGGTCCTGGGATACCAACCAGTGAAAACAGCCCAAGGCCAGCCAGAGCAGGAAGAAAACAGTCAGCCACAGGAAACCCATAGGGGTGTGGCCAGGGGAGGGCGGCATCCTCATTCAGCCACAGTAGAGCAGAGACTTAGAGCTAGATAACTAGGGAGGCAGCACCCACAGGTAGGCTGGAGGCACAGGCAGCAGCATGTGCAGACACATAGGCACACATCTTCATGCAGATATCTGAGGTCGGAGCGTTGGCTCACACCTGTAATCCTAGCACTCTGCGAGGCCGAGGAAGGTGGATTGCCTGAGTTCAGGAGTTAGAGTCAAGCCTGAGCAAGAGTGAGACCTCTTCTTTAAAAATAGCTGGGTGTTGTGGTGGGCGCCTGTAGTTCCAGCTACTCAGGAGGCTGAGACAGGAGAATCACATGAGCCCAAGAGTATGATGTTGATGTGAGCTATGACGCCATAGCACTCTACTGAAGGTGACAAAGTGAGACTCTGTCTCAAAAATAAACAAAACAAACAAATGTGCAGATAGCTGCCTGCCCATCACCCAGGGCCTGCCTGCAGAGCCAGGGTGCACAGTTTCCTGGCATGTGGCTCAATGTCTGAGGCAGGCCGTGTTTGAGGCAGGCTTTCAGAATGGGTGGGGCCCCTGTGTCTGCCAGGGCAGCTCGTTCTTGTAAAACATTAGGGCCAGACCAGGGAGCATCCTTCCCAGCCTTTCATGGTTTGGGGGGCTTCCTGAGCCCTGTTGCTCATGCTGCCATGCTTCGAGGGGTCCTGAGAAGTGTGTCCCAGGCCAGGGGTCTGTTTGCTTTGTGAGCAACTTGGTTCTCAGCTAAAAAATACTTTACCAGAAAGCAAAAGAGCCCCTTTCTTCCCCCATCACTGCAAAGCCAGGACTTATTCCTGTTTTGTAGCCTCGGCAGAGGTTGTGATCTCCACGTTGAGGAATGACATTACCAACTTGTTTGCTGCTGTATGATAAAAAGAACCAGCAGTTTCTGGAGATGCCCTGATTTGACCTGGGCTGGCTGAGTCCAGGCTCCAGCCCATGGCTGACATGGACACTTACTCCTTGTTGGCTGATTCACTTCTCTGAACCTCAGTTTGCTTATCTGTTAGCTGGGACATCATAGGGTTGCCAAGAGGCTCAAATTCAACAAAACCTCTTAGTAGTCATTAAGTACATTTGATAAGTGTTAGTTTTATTTATGGCACATGAACACATTGCAGGACACTCTAGCATCAGACTTACCTGAGGGAGAAAGCCCTGTGCCAAATTCCAGGATGACCAGAGGGGTCTGAGTGCTCCATGAAGGACCCTGAGACCCCTGGGGAATGTCCTGAGGGAGGAGTGTGGGGGCTGTTCTTCTTCTTCTTCTTTTTTTTTTTTCATTTATTTTATTTTTGAGACAGAGTCTCACTTGGTTGCCCTGAGTAGAGTTCCATCTCAGACTCTTGGGGTCAAAAGATCCTTTTGCCTCAGCCTCCCAAGTAGCTGGGACCACAGATGTGGGCCACATGGCTCAGGTCATTTTTCCATTTTTAGTAGAGACGGGATCTCACTCTTGCTTAGGCTGGTCTTAAACTGCTGAGCTCTAGGCAATCCACTGGCTTCGGCCTCCCAGAGTGCTGAGATTACTGGTGTGAGCCACCATGCCTGGCCAAGACACCTAATTCTTGAAGGCTATTCCTACAGTGGCTTTCTCTGCTGTCCTCTCCTACTACATTTTAACTTACTGTAGTCTCAGGCCTACTACTCCATGACTTCATACTGTCACCTGTACTTCTCTTAATTTAGTCATCACTGTATATTGACTGCAGTATTTGAAAAGTAATACCATTCCATTCTTTGTAGAAACAATGCCTTCCTTTGTTTACAATCATATGACACTACTGTCCTGATTTTTAATGATACCTCTGTGGCATTCTTTTACCTTATTTTTGTATGTTCCTGTTTTCTTTACACTTGACCAAAACAAACAAACAAACAAACAAACAAAATGAGCAAGCTAACTCCCAATCATTCTCTTCCTAACCTTGGGTCTTAGACAAATTAGGTAACTGTTCTAGGTCTCAGCTCCTCTCTGATGATACTGGTGGTGATAGTTATTGTCTGAGCCAGGCTTCCTAGAGACAGATTCCTCGCTGAGTGTTTAGGAGACAAGGAGTGAGGCAGGAGGACAGGAAGGAGAATGGGTGCCGGTCTGAGCCGGCTTCAGACTGCTCACACAGGGGCTTTGGGCCACAGCTTGCTCTGCAATTCAAGGCTGCCTTTCAGCAGGGCCTGGCCTTTTGGACCCTACGTGAGCCAGGCACTGACCAGAAGTGCATGGGCAACTGTCTAGGGGAGGCTGCTCTTGTTGGCTGACAGCAGTTCTCTAGAGAAAGGGTGAAGACAGAGCCTTCAGCAGCCAACTCTCTCAGCAGTAGAGATAGGACAGGGATGGGGTGGATTGGAGGCATTTCTGGGCAGACCCTCGGTGCCACTGAGCATTGCTGTATGCAGCTACTGTTCTAAGCACTTTACATGCGCTAACTGTTGATGCTCACGGCTGCCCTGTGAACTAGACGGGCCATTCTATTATAATCTGCATTTTGACAGATGAAGAAACTGAGGCACAGAGAGGTTTTTTTGTTTTTTTTTTTACCATACTTAATTTTATTGTTTTTTTTTTAAAAATGTGGACTTACATTTTATTTTTTTCCTTTTATTAGGTTACATATACATAGATCATGAATACATTTATGCCTGTGTGGGATTCCATGTGTTGATTTTTTTGTACAAATTGGAGTGCTTACATCCTACTAATTAACATAGCTTTCACCTCATTTACTTAATCACAATGTTAAGACATTTGTGTTCAATACTTGATAGATTTGACTTGTAACCTGGCAATATGCTCCATAGGTCTGGTCCCACCATTAACCCTCCCTCTATCAAACCACCCCCTCCCCTTCTCTCCTTCATCCTGGGCTATAGTTGTGATTCATCTCTCATATGAAATTGTGACTGATTATAAATTGCTTTTGTTGTTTCTTTTCTCTCTCTCTCTGCTTTCCTTCCTCTATTAGTTGTTGAGATTGCTTATATCAGGCTATTTGAGCTTTTTTTTTTTCTTTACTTTATCTTGTTTCAGTGTGCGTTGATTTTTGCTAATTTGTTTTGCTAGTTCTTTATCTAACTTCCATACTTACATTCAACAAGAGCAAGGGCTCCTGCATTTTTCTTTTTTTGTTGTTGTTGTTGCAGAATGTTAGCTTTTGTTGTTGTTGTTGTTGTTGCAGAATTTTAGCTTGATTTATTCTTTCTCCCTATTTCACTCCTTGGCATTCTCTCAGTTGATAGAGACTCTTCAACTCTTAGCACCTCTCCCACACAAAGTGCTTCTGCATCAGCTAATACAATCCTCCCCCTTTTCTTTTCTTTTTTTCTTCTCTTCTTGGTGTGTTGTCTTTCTTCTCTCTCTCTTTCTTTTTTGCTTTTTTTTGCAGTTTCTGGCCAGGGCTGGGTTTGAACCCACCACCTCTGGCATATGGGGCCAGTGCCCTACTCCTTTGAGCTACAAGTGCTGCCCTCTTCTCTCTTTCTTTATTCCTCTTTCTTCCCTCTCCTTTTCTTGATTCAACAGTACATTTAATTTCCTTTATCTACTCTTATACTTTAATTTTTTTAGTTTTTCTTCTTTTTCTGCCCTTTCTTTGCTGAAGGAGGGTGTGACACAGCAGTGGTTTCTACCGTTGACCCCAGGAAGAAAGTAGTAGGAAGACTATGCTACAGAACTTTTTTATTTTTCTTTCTTTTTTCATCCTTACTCAATTCTTCCTTCTTGGTTTTGGGGTTTGCTGTTTTTCTTCTCTTCCTATTTTTGGCAGAGGAAGAGTCAGGCTGTGTTCGGGCTGGTAAAAGAGTGCCTGAATTAGAGGAACCCACCCAGCCCAGCTCCTTAAAACTCTTGCGCTATAGGCATGGCTGTAGCACTGTGCTGAATAATAACATTTCTTCTATCATTCCCATCCTCCTTTCCTGTCCTCCTTCTCACCTGTTCTTCAATTTTCTTCTGTTATTTCCCATTTTGCTTTTCTTTCTTTCACTTTTCTCTTACTCTTTCCTTCTTTTCTTCCTTTTTTTCTTATTCTCTTTTCCTTTCCTCTATCTTCTCCTTGCTCATTCCAACCCTCCCCCACCTTCTGCACTCCACCCCAAGAAGTCTCTTCATCATCTGAGACAAGGTAACTTGAAGCAAAGGAGGAAGTGAGAAGGAAAAAGGTGCACAAGGAAGTGAACAAGAAGAAAGCACACATGAGGAGAAACCAAAAGAAAAATTCAGGTACCATGAATAACCAAAATAGAGCAACTCCTCCATGGGACCACAAGGCAATTTTTGAAGAAGACTCCTCCTATAAAGAATGAAGATGAAGACTCCTCCTATAAAGAATGAATGGATTTGACAGAAAGGTAATTTAAAATATGTATGATTAAGACAACAAAGGGATTGGATAAGCTAATGGAAAGACAAAACCAAAAATCAGACGAGAGATACCTAGAATATAGAAAAGATATGGATGAGCTTAAAGAAATGAAGGAGATAATCAGGGAATGTAAAGAAATAGTTTAACGTATTAAAAATAGATTAGACCATGGAGAAGAAAGAACACCAGAGTTGGAGGATAAAGTCTTTGAGTTAACACAGGTAGTTACAGAGTCAGAAAAGGAGACAGAGAAAGCAGAGAAGGTGCTTAGAGAACTATGAGACACTATGAAGTGTTCAAACATAAGAATTATATGAGACTGAGTTAGCACCATGCTTATAGGAACAGTCACCAGTTCTTGAGGGAGGCGCTGAAAGCAAGACAATCTCCTAGTTGGCAGGGAGATGTTTTGCCCCCAGCGACAAGCCCTCAAGCAACTGTACACCTTAATGAGATAACATCAGTCACTCATTAGCAAGCAGCTGTTGGCCCTTGAACATATATGGTGCAACAGGGTGGGAGTCGAGCCCATGGGGAAAGAGCATGTAGCCATCATTAAACATGTAGTCCTTGTACATGTGTTCCCCACACTTGTTGTATATTGTTTCAAAGAAAGACCACAGTGGAGGCTACTGGGGGCTCTCCTGCACCTATGGAGAGTCCACCTCTTGAAAGCTTGTACTTATAATCTTGTGTACCAGCTTGTTCCTGTGTGCAGTGACAGGGTGCCATAGCGGCACTGACAAGGGTAAGGGGGTGGCATAGTGCTACAGAAATAACAGCATAGTCAGCAGGATCTGAACTGGGTCACAGACTGAAAGGGGGAACTATACTTGGGGTAAATGAAACCTTCAGCAAACAACAAGAGGGAGTTTACAGGGAAACAAAGGATAATTCCCTGTCCATAGAAACCAACAGTAAAATAGAAAACAAAAGAGAAGCGCCATTCAGAGTCAGTGGGACATTTGACCAACAGTAAGAAAGAAACCAAAGGGAAGTATCACTCAGTGTAAGTGGGACCTTTGGCCAACAGTAAAAAACAAACAAAAGGAAGGGCCTTTCAGAATAAGTGGGACCTTTGGCAAACAGTAAGAAAGAAGCCAAAGGGAAGCGCCACTCAGAGTAAGTGGGACATTTGACCAACAGTAAGAAAGCCAAAGGGAAGTGTCACTCAGAGTAAGTGGGACATTTGACCAACAGTAAGAAAGTAACCAAAGGGAAGTGTCACTCAGAGTAAGTGGGACATTTGACCAACAGTAAGAAAGAAACCAAAGGGAAGTGTCACTCAGAGTAAGTGGGACATTTGACCAACAGTAAGAAAGAAACCAAAGGTAAGTGTCACTCAGAGTAAGTGGGATCTTTGGCCAACAGTAAGAAAGAAACCAAAGGGAAGTGTCACTCAGAGTAAGTAGGACATTTGACCAACAGTAAGAAAGAAACCAAAGGGAAGTGTCACTCAGAGTAAGCGGAACCTTTGGCCAACAGTAAGAAAGAACCCAAAGGGAAGTGCCATTCACAATAAGCAGGACCTTTGGCCAACAGTAAGAAAGAAACCAAAGGGAAGTGTCACTCAGAGTAAGTGGGACCTTTGACCAACAGTAAGAAAGAAGCCAAAGGGAAGTGTCACTCGGAGTAAGTGGGACATTTGACAAGTAAGAAAGAAGCCAAAGGGAAGTGTCACTCAGAGTAAGTGGGACCTTTGACCAACAGTAAGAAAGAAGCCAAAGGGAAGTGTCATTCAGAGTAAGTGGGACCTTTGACCAACAGTAAGAAAGAAACCAAAGGGAAGTGTCACTCAGAGTAAGTGGGACCTTTGACCAACAGTAAGAAAGAAGCCAAAGGGAAGTGCCATTCAGCGTAAGTGGGATCTTTGGCCAACAGTAAGAAAGGAACCAAAGGGAAGCGCCACTCAGAGTAAGTGGGACCTTTGGCCAACAGTAAGAAAGAAACCAAAGGGAAGTGCCACTCAGAGTAAGTGGGACTTTTGGCCAACAGCAAAAAGGGAAACAATGAGTAACTCCCCAACCATAGACTCACAACAATTCAAAACCAATGAGGAAGGTAATGCAAATTTTGTTAATGCAATAAGTGTGGGACACTAGGCCATATGAGAAGAGAGTGTCAGAAAAGGTATAGCAATCAGAATACCAATGGGAAAGGCAAGCTCTCATTCAGTGATCAAAGGAAACAACGAAAGTGCAAACCTCCAGGTGTGTGCCCCTGGCGTAGTAAAGGGTTCCATTGGGCAAATGAATGCCACTCTCAATTTGATAGAAATGGAACACCTTTACAACAGGGAAATTATCAGTTGGGCCCAACCCAGGGCCCATGGGCTAAAAACATAAGTATGGGGATTTAAACAACCTATTTCCTATAAAAAACCTGATATGTCTGAATGGGGAAACTGATTATGTGCTACAATGGGGTTGAGGTTTTGCTCATATCATTATAGAACAACAAGAAAAGCAGTGGCTGCCTGCCTGCAGGATCAAACCTCAACATGAGCAAGAGACCTCACCAGCACTTTAATGAATCTGTCCTCATTAACTCCTTCTATTGATACAAGGTTCCCTCATTCCAGCCTAAACTGCGAACTCCAATTTTCTGGGCCTGAGTAAATTTCATGAAAAAAATACCTTAACATTTTACTCCAATCTATCAACCTGGATTTTCATTTACTGTGAAACTTGGATTAACCTCCTCTGAGGAACCTCTAACTGCTTCCTCATATCACCACCATCCAGTTTCAGCAGGAAGTAATTTGGAGCAGTCAGTGTCCCTTTTCTCTAATAGCAGTTAATGCTTCTGTTCAGAGAGGAAGGATTGATGTGGGGTTCCATCACTCAGGGAGTCCCCCATTCTCTAGGCCCAGGTGAGCTCACTGGGCACCCTTCAGGCTCTAACCACCTTCAGCTTTAACCCCCATTCTCTAGGCCCGGGTGAACTCAGTGTGCACCATCCGGGCTCTAGTGCTTCTGTTCAGAAAGGAAGGATGATACGGGGTTCCACCACTCACAGAGCCCCCCATTCTCTAGGCCCAGGTGAGCTCAGTGTGCACCCTCTAGGCTCTAACCAAGTCATGAACAAAATAGCCAGGTTTGTGGTGGTTAGCAGGTGGAGATTTGGTGACACAAACAGCAGACTTCTTGTTCCTGGTAATAATTGCACTGGCATCAGCAAAGGTGAGAGAATTTCATTTATTTGCTGCTCCTCCATACTTCAGCTTGGAAAGGGTATGAACTCATTGACATTACTCTTTCCCCACCTAAAACCTTGGGCATTGGTTAATACTTCCTATGGAAGCATTGTTGATTAAGGATCCCACAGGTCAGCCTGATACAGTTAGGTGATGAAATATGTAAGATCAATATTATGACTGCCATGACCAACCATTACCATATTGTTTGGTGTGGAGAAGGCATGTCTCCCCTTGTGCCTGACTGGAGCGACACACCATTTTTGGAAGTCACTTGCAGTCTTTTTACCCCTATTCACCAAGAAGAGTGCAATCTGTCACAAAAATTGGAATTCTAAACACTTTCAACAGTATGGCTAATCCCTCTCTTTCTTTTCTTCTATGAAGGCCCTCACTGGTTTCACCAGTGTAATTTTGTTAATAAGTCTATGCTTTTTGTTCCTTTGCCTAGCTAGAAGGAGAGCTGCTTGATGAGAATGACAGACACAACAGACAACTGCAGGTTCCTCCCCTACCCTGTACAAGAATATCTTAGACAGAAAAGGGGGATATATAGGAAACTGAGCACCCTGCTTATAGGAATGGTCACCAATTCTTGAGGAAGGCACTGACAATCTCCTAGTCAGCATGGAGATGTTTTGCAGCCCAGAGACAAGCCCTCAAGCATCTGCACACATTAATGAGATAAGATTGGTTGCTCATTAGCAAGCAGGTATTGGACCTTGAACATATGTGGTGCAACAGGGTGGGAGTTGAGCCCGTGCAAAAGAGCATGGAGCAATCATTAAGCACGTAGTCCTTACATATGAACCCCCAACACCTGCTGTATATTGTTTCAATAAAAGGCCACAGCAGAAGTTACTCTGGGCTCTCCTGCACCTATGGAGAGTCCACCTCTTGCAAGCTCGTACTTATAATCCATGTACTGGCTGGTTCCTGCATGCAGTGACGGGGTGCCAAAGCGGCACCAACAAGGGTGACAGGGTGACACAAGTGCCACCAACACAGATAACAGGAATCCCTTAAGGGGAAAAAGATTGTCCTATGAGACACCATGAAGTGTTCAAACATATGGATAATAGGAATCCCTGAAGGGGAAGAAGGTATGGAAGGCCTACTGCAGACTATCATAAATGAAGACTTCCCAAGTTTTATTAAAGATCCTGACACACTCTTTTCAGATTGATATTGAACCCCATGTCACCTCAACTCTAACAGAGCCTCTCCAAGACACATTGTAATGAACCTGTCCAAGTGAAGATGAAGGAGATAATTCTGTAAGCAGCTACAAATAAGAACCAATTGACTTACAAGGACAGAGCCAGTGGTTTTCAACCTTCCTTATGCCGGGACCCTTTAATACAGTTCTTCATGTTGTGGGGACCCCCAACACATCTGAAATATGTGTTTTCCAATGGTTTTAGCTGACCCCTGTGAAAGGGTCATGCGACCCCCAAAGGAGTTGCAGCCCACAGGTTGAGAACCGCTGCATTAGGATGACAGCAGACTTTTTAACTAAAACTTTCCAAGCCAGAAGAGCATGGTCATCCACCTTCAACATTCTTAAACAAAGTAAATTTCAGCCCAGAGTCCTGTATTCTGCTAAACTTAGCTTCAAAATGGATGGAGAAATCAAATCTTTTGCAGATATACAAGCACTGAGGAAATTCATCACAACAAGTCCAGCTCTACATGAAGTACTTAGACCTACTTTCAATACTGCACACCACAGTGGACCACCACCAAAGTAAACACCTAGAAGCCAAAGGCCAGAGTTTAGCTTCCACAAGGGCACAAAGGATTAAACTACACAACAAACTATCACATAATAAGATGAATAGAATTCTACCACACTTACCAATACTCTCAATAAACATCAGTGGACTGAATTCCCCACTGAAGAGGCACAGGCTGGCCAAATGGATAAAAAAACAAATGCCATCCGTATGTTATCTCCAGGAGACAGTTCTGAAGGACAAATCAAGACTCCTTGGGTTAAGGGATGGAAAACTGTTTCAAGCAAATGGAAATCAGAAGAAAGGAGGAGTTGCAATGTTATTCTCAGATATAAGTGAGTTCAAAGCAACTTTAGTTAAGAAGAACAAAGAAGGACACTTCATACTAATCAAAGAAACAATACAATAAGAAGACATATCAATTTTAAACATTTAGGCACCTAACTTAAATGCTCCCTGATTTATAAAACAGACCTTGAGGGGTCTGAGCAATATGATGTCCCATGACACCTTAATAGTCAGGGACTTTATCACCCCCCCTGACAGAAATGGACAGCTCCTATAAATAGAAACTAAACAAGGATACAAAGGACTTAAATGTGACCCTAGAACAAATGGGATTAATAGACATATATAGAACACATCAACTCAAAGCCAAAGAATATCCTTTTTTCTCATCAGCTAATGGTACATACTCCAAAATAGATCACATCCTAGGATAAACTCAGAACTCAGCAAAAGTAAAAGACTAGAAATTATACCTTGTATCTGCAGAAATTATTCCAAAAAAATCAAGGAGGAAGGAATCTTCCCCAACATGTTTTACAAAGCAAACATCACCCTGATACCAAAACCAGGAAAAGATCCAACTAAAAAGGAGAACTACAGACCAATTTCACTAATGAATATAGATGCACAAATTCTTAGTAAAATCTTAGCCAATGGATTACAGTTTATCATTAAAAAAGTCATTCATCATTATCAAGTAGGATTCATCCCAGGGATGCAACTGGTTTAACATACACAAATACATAAATATAATTCAGCATATCAACAGAAGTAAAACCAAAGACCATATGATCCTCTCAATAGATGCAGAAAAAGCATTCAATAAAATTCAACATCCTTTTAAAATTAGAACTCTAAAGAATATTGGCATTGGTGGTGCTTTTCTTAAACTGATCGAAGCCATCTATGACAAACCCATAGCTAATATTATACTGAATGGAGTAAAACTGAAAGCTTTTCCATTCAGAACTGGAATAAGACAAGGCTGTCCTCTATCGCCACTACTTTAAATCAGAGTGCTGGAAGTTCTAGTCAATACAATCAGGCAAGAGAAGGAAAATAAAGGGCATCCAAATGGGGGTAGAGGAAGTGAAACTTTCCCTCTTTTCTGAAGACATGATCTTATAGTAGAGAACCCCAAAGACTCAACCACAAGAGTACTGAAAGTGGTCAAAAAATACAGTAACATCTCAGGATATAAAATGAACGTCCACAAATCAGTCACCTTTGTATATGCCAATAACCGCCAAGATGAGGAGGTAATTGAGGACATAATACCCTTCTCAGTAGCTTCAAAGAAAATGAAATACCTAGGAATATACCTCACAAGAGTGGTGAAGGAGCTCTATAAAGAAAATTTGAACCCCTAGAAAATAAATAGAAGATATAAACAAATGAAGGAACATACCATGCTCATGGCTGGGAAGAGTCAACATTGTTAAAATGTCTAAACTTCCCAAAAGCAATCTACAGATTCAATGCCATCCCTATTAAAATACCAACATCATACTTTCAATATTTGGAAAAAATAATTCTTCATTTTGTATGGAATCAGAAAAAAACTCATATAGCCAAGACAATTCTTAGTAATAAAAACAAAGCTGGGGCATTAGCCTATCAGACTTCAGGCTGTACTACAGGCCACAGTGATCAAAACAGCATAGTATTGGGACAAAAATAGAGATACAGACATCTGGAACTGAACAGAAAACCAGGCGATGAGACTAACATCTTACAGCCACCTAATCTTTGATAAACCCAACAGGAACATACACTGAGGGAAAGAATCCCTATTCAATAAATGGTGCTGGGAGAACTGAATATCCACATGTAAGAGACTGAAACTGAACCTGCACCTTCTCCACTCACAAAAATTGATTCAAGATGGATTTAAAAAACCTAAATCTAAAGCATGAAACAATAAAAATCCTGACTGGGTCTTGAGGATGTGCTTTGTATATAAGTCATCTACCAAAAGCATATTTGCAAATAAATATTAGTAGATTTAAGTTCCACTGTTTTCTCTACAGGTTCAGCTGCAGAATGTTCATGCACATGTTTTGGTTCTTCACAACGGAAGGCAATCCCCACTCTGTGTTGAAAAGCCTATGGTTGTGCAACTTCCCAGCATGATCTATGTATCTGTCCAACACATCAACTCCAACCACCCTTGGATTCATAGGGTGTGGGTATTTCTGCATTGCAGCTATACTAACAGCTTCCCATGGGTGGTCAAAGATTTGTTTTTAAGTACAGATCTTCACAGTCCTGGAGGCCTGGCAATGTCTGCGTGGCAGCAAGGTTGGGGTTTAAATCTAGGCCCACCTGGCTATAAACCTGTGCACTTTCATCATATTGCATTGCCTCCTCCAGAAATCTCACACAAAGAATATGGATGAAGGCAAGGGCATTTGCTCTAAAAAGCAGCCTTCATTATTGCCGTTTACAATTAACGTGCCGAGAATAGCTCAGCAGGTAGGTATTTCTTATTTGCAATATTTTATAAAAATGGCTATTGTCAAACTGTGTCATGAACTAGACACAGACTCGGAATTTTATTAAGACTAAGGAAGAAAAAAATCTGCAACAATTCTACCACACTGTTTTCTGAGCAACTTAACAAGATTTTATTGCCTTCCTTCTAGACATAAAAACTACCATTGGAAGTCTTCAACTTTGGTAATGTGCCCGTAAGTGTAAAAAGAGATGTATGTTATTTGATTAATATTATTCTCAGAATTATTTATATAAATGTAGAGATAATGGAGTGAAGAGTTTAAAGAATGTGCCTAGCCTAGGACTGGTTAATGTGTCTGAGATGCCTGAAAAATCTCTGAAAGCTGCTCCTGCATGCCTGTAATTATAGATATTCACAAGATGGGCTATGTTTCAGATACAATTTTATTCTGTGCAGGGATATATAGATGGTTTTCAATCAGGATCACTTAAAAGAGCCTTAGTAATGTGCTGGGAGTGCCACAGAAAGTAAGAATTCGATCAATTCCTAGAATGGCAGAGCCCATTTCCAGAAGGTTCATCAAGGTATTATGGTATTAGAAACTGCTGGAGAAGCCTCTTTGTGGAAAAAAACAACAACAAAAAAAACCCTAGGTTAGGAGTGAATTGGCTCAGCTCGCTCCTGATAAGTATAGTGAAAGGGAAGGTGATGACTGTATCATTTTGTTAAAGAGGGAAGCCATGGGAGGGAGGTGGGGTGGTGAGGGATGGAGTTTGGATGCTGCATTCCAGATGGGGTAGAACACAACCCTTGCCTGCACATGCTTCTTCTCAAGAAGGTAGCAGCACATTTTCCCCC
The DNA here is from genome assembly GCA_963574355.1 of Loris lydekkerianus. NCBI lineage: Eukaryota > Metazoa > Chordata > Mammalia > Primates > Lorisidae > Loris > Loris lydekkerianus. The sequence goes on from CAUYPK010139132.1 coordinate 13,436, forward strand.
TAATAAATCACATGTTATATCACATCTGATTATTCCTAATCAGCATCTTAGCTTATTTCACTTTGTAAGTGAGGAGTTCAAAAGATGAGGAGAGAAGAAACAAAAGGAAATAGAAAGGTAAATAAATACAATGTGTTTCCCAAGTTCTAAAATAAATCTGGTAGTGACTTCATTCTGTACTTGTTTATGTGTCTAGAATCTGTGAAAAATAGGTAGAAATGCTGAAGAGAGAAACTGTCATTAGTGAGGGTAAGAGGTTAAGGTTAACCTCTTATGTACTTTCTTATGCAAAGTAAAGACAGGAAAAAATGAAAACCACCAGTACTAAAACACTAATATAGCAGAAATTTTAATAATATGAAAGTATGATAAATGACTTGAGTTTCATTTTAAAAACACAGAATCTTGATTTTCATTTGATGAGCTATCAAAAAGACAGAACTTTGATTTTTTTTCAACCTAATTTTTGGTGTAACAAAATTCTGTTGCTGACCTGATGATAAAAGGAAGAGGCCACTATATACAACCTGCGCTCTAGGCTTTTCCCTGGGACTTGTCAATCTTTCACAGCATATCCAGATTTGTCCAGGTGAGTTACATTTCCCCCTGGGATGATTCTTCCACTGTTTTCTCTCTAACAAGACAAATAGTGGCTCTCCTGCTTCTCATGGGTGCTATCAGAGGCAAATCAGAGTACAGAACTAAACATGTGTTGGGTACTTGAGAGCAAGGCAGTGATTAAGGCAGCTGGGGGCATCAAGGATGTGCTTCAGGGGTTTGGTAATAAGAGTCTGGGAGATATATTCATCATTGGATACTTAATAAAATCCTCTGCATAACAATGCCCACTGGGAACTCTAAGTAACTTGCACATACTGTGAATACCAGCTGCGTTCAAAGATCAGCCTCCATACAATGGCAGCATTCTAGACTCACGCATAGGTCCTTTGCTTCAAGAAATATCAAGAAAATGAATATTTTGCAAATCTAACAAAAAATATTTCCATTTATTTATCCACTCATTCATTCAACAAACATTTGCGTGCCTAATATATACTGGTAAATAGTGAATGGGGAGGTGATGATTGGCCCAGGAAATACGGGAATGAATGTGACAAGGCATCTGCTCCAAAGTCACTCACAGCTTAGGAAGAGACAGACTGGAAAAATAAGTGTGATAGACTTCTGGATGAAGAGGACAAATGGGAACTCCCAAGTCCCTCAACTTCTGCTAGAAACACCAGTAAAACAACAATGGAAGAAAGTTTTTAAAGAGGATATAAGCCCATAAAAACAAAAAGTTTGAGAAAGATGACCGTAGATGAAAGATATCCACAAAATTTTGGAAGATGGAAAGCAGATGAACAAATGGTAACTAATTTAGTAAGACAGGGGAAATGGAAACCAAACTGCCTGCAAGAAGGGACGCCAATAAGAGGCAAGCCAAGTCTCCTTGCAGAACTCTGGAAAGGAGCAGGAATTGAAGCACTAAGGGCTTCTGAAGTTCAGGAGAAGGGGTGCAGGGCTGAAAACAGAGGATGGAATATAAACTTATACAAGAAGCATGTAGAGCCTAGATCTACTCACTCAATCTGGTAAAAGATGTAAGCCTATTGTCTGGGGATATTTAGAGAAGAAAGAAAGAAAATGCTACACTAAAAACGAAAGACATCAGTGGAAGTCTACATTCTGTATGACTCTCCTCACCCATTTCTCCCCATATTACAAGCCCCTTTGCTCTGCTCAGGTTCCAGAATGCCGGCAGCTACACCGGAAGTTTCTAGGGAAATTGGCCCAAAGAAAAGATGTGCACATCCTAACAAGAAGGGATTCCCCAAATGAAAAAAAAGCTCCCTATCTTTTCAACCTGCATTGAGACCTATCTGCGGATAAGACCACCCAATTATACAAAGGTACTAATCAGTTTTTAGTGCCTCACTCCTAATATAAGCAGTCTGCCAAAGATTACTAGACATTGAAGAAATCTCTCACTTGAAAGACAGTGACCAAAATGAACAGACATAAGAAACTCGGGGGGAATAGATACATGGAAGGATGAAAAAAAAAAAATCTTTAAAAAAATATACAGTCTTCACAGACATAAAATAACATACTAAAGCCATGACACTCTTGGGTGTCATACAAAAGGGAACATTCTGAAAGCAAGAAAGAAGTCTTTAGAATCTTAAATGACTTAGAAAATAGTACACAAAGCAGAACAATTAGAACAAATTAAAGAAGAATATTATTTCACAGGAAACAGGGATTTTTTTTAAACCCAAAGAAAAAGAAAAGTGGGGAGAAGAAAGATCGTAAGATTAGAAGATAAATCAGAGTGTTACCAACCACTGCTAACCTGAACAGCCATTTCACACAGGGCGCTGCTGGACAGGCCCTCACAAGGCCAGATAAGCCTATGTGCTAACATCTAGAGATTGTTTATTCACCCCCAAGGCCTACTGTCATAGATAAGTTGGGAGACTGGACTCCGTGGTACCATTCATAGACCCAAGGCAGTCTACACGGAGTGAAGTATTGACTAACTATAAATTTAGTCTAAAATAAAAATGCTTTGAAGATACAACCTCTTTAAGATAGGAAGATATTGTATAGCTTTTTAACCTCGGAGGGGGATCTGTTTGACATATTCTATGATGAGTAATAACATTGCTAATGTTTACTTTTACTGTGAAAATAAAAAAGTAACAAAAGGAAAGAAGAGTGCAGAACAGTTCTTTGAGGAGATATCCTCTCTATTCTCCAGAATTGCTGGCTTTTCTGTAAATGAAAGTGAAACTGTTGATCTCCCATCTGCTTCTGCATTGATTGGTTTGGGTGACAGGACTCCTTGGTCCTGCAACAAAAAATTATCAAAATTTTTTTCAGAAGAAAATTTCCCAGAAAATAAACATGTGAGACTTCAGATAATGAAAAAGAAGAAGGAAAAGAAAAATCACAGGAACCAGAATAGCATTCGACTTCTCAACAGTAATTCAAAGTTGAAAGACAATGGATAATATTAATATTCTGAGAGAATGGCATTTCAATCTAGAATTCTATTCCTAGACAAACTGTCAATCAATGTTAAAGGTAAAATTAAAGAATTGAGAGACGAAGTCTCAAAAACTTTACCCGTCATGCACCTTTTCTCAGGGAACTAATGGGAATATGCTCCAGCAACATTCAAATGTAAACTAAAAAGAAGATGTAATCTGGGAAATAGAGGCAACAACATAGGAAAGAGGCAAAAGGAATTCTCAGGATCACAGGTGTAGAAAGTCTCAAAATGGCAGCTGTTCAGAGGTCCAAGAAAAGTCAAGAAGACAAAAAGGCCCGAAAGATGGATTTCTCCAGAAAAAATGAAAGGTATAGATTATGTAGTATGTTTGATCCTCTACAAGGGAGTCATATAGTTTAGCTGGACAGTCTGATGCTGGTGACTAGGTCACAGAAACGCAAGCAAAAGAACTACAACAAAAACTGATGTAATAATTAAGTCTGGTTTTACAGTACAAAACTGGGGCAGTAGGAAGGATGGACTGTGGCAGGGGCATGACTGCCAACCACATGACACAGGCAGGTGGGTTAGTAATTGAATAATAAAGTCCAGCCACCAGGTGTAAGGGTATGAACCAGAGCATCAGTAGTTGGGGTGCAAAGGAAGGGCCAATATAAGGGTATGGGGAGGTGGAGGGTAATGTCTTCCTTTACTAGATCAATCTATAACTTCAACATTTTACAGATGAGACAGAGAGAGATGAAGCAACTTGCTCATGGTGACAGAGCTGAAAAGTGTCAGAGATTCAAAGCCAAGCTGGCTATACTCACATGTTCTTTTACCTGCAGCGTTCATTCTAATGACAATTTAAAATAATAGCAGTCACCTGCTGAGGGAGTATTCTGTGTCAAGAACTGACCTAAACATTTTACATGTATGAATGAATTTAATCTTCACAACAGTCCTATGAGATAGATATTATTATCTTCTTCACTTTACAGATGAGAGGTTAAGTGATTTGCCTAGGGCCATTCAATTAATAAGATGTAGCCTTCCTTCTCTTCCTTCCTCCCTCCCACCCTCCCTCCCTTCCTTCCTTCTTTTTTTTAGTGGCTTGAAACAATAACATTTATTATGTCACAGTTTTGGTAGATAAAAAAATCTCAGGACAGCTTAGCTGAGTCCTCTGCTTCAAAGTCTACATAGGGCTACAAATCATTTTAGTGCTCAGCTGGGGAGGATCCTCTTCCAAGCTGACTCACAGTAGCTGGTAGGAAGAAAAGATATTGCCAAATGGCCTCTGGGGGAAAAGTCTTTCTCTGCTGAGAACCATTGTTCTACACAAGCAAAATAATAAGAAAGGTGAACAAAGATTTTTGTAGAAAAGTTGTCACAGTAAAGAAAAAGATTATAAACATGTTAAATGCTCAGTTATAACAGAATGATTAAATTATGGCACAACCATGTTAAAAGACACAGTTATTCATTTATTTAATTTTTTTAGAGACAGTCTCAAGCTGTTCTCCTAGGTAGAGTGCTGTGCTTTCATAGCTCACAGCAACCTCCAACTCTTGGGCTCAAGCAATCCTCTTGCCTCAGTTTTTCTATTTTTATAGAGACAGGGTCTTGCTTTTGCTCAGGCTGGTCTCGAACTCATGAACTCAAGCAATCCAGTCACCTTGGCCTCCCAGGGTGCTAGGATTACAGGTGTGAGCCACCATGCACAGCCAAGACAGTTATTTAAAAAAATGTTTTTAAGATACCAAAATTTTTTAAAATGCTCACTCTGCTAATTAGGATATTACTAGCTGCTATAACAAGCACTACAATTCACTGACTTAACACCCAAAATTTTTAGTTCTTGCTCAGGAAACAGTCCAAGATGGTGTCAGATTGATGGGACAGATAGGGTAGAAATAGGGCCCTGTTCCACACAAGCATTCAAAGACTAGCTGCTGGCAGCTCTGTCACATTTACTCAGTAGCTTCCAAAGTTAACTTTAGTGTCAGTATCCACTCTAGCAGTTGGAGAAAGAGAATAATGGGTAATAATGACTAGGAGTTTTTTATGCACCAGGCCTAGAAGTAGCAAAAATCAATTCCATTCACATTCTGTTTTATAGAACTAAGTCACAGGCCACAACTACCCGCAAAGTTGGTTGAGAAATACAATATAATCACAGGTCCAGAAAAAAGAGAAGTTTGGTAAACCAATAGTTTAGTCTTCGTCAGTGTCGTGATATAATTTGAAATAAAAAGCATGGTTCAATGTATTATATATACAATGCAATACTAATCTTTTTAGAAAACATGTTCAGAAGCAATAATACCTTGTAACCCAGTAATTCTACTTCTAAATACACCTTTTAGGGAAACACAAAGAAATATGTACAAAGTTAATAAAAAAATATCAAAAATGACCAATAGGGAACTGATTAAATAAAACATGGGAAACCCACATTATAGAATACTGTGCATAAAAGAAATAAGGGAGAACTACATAAACTGAGTTAGAAATATCGCTAAGGCATATTGGTAAGAGCAGAAAGCAAGAAGTAGAATAATACTTAAAAGTATGATGCTAGTTACATTTAAAAACATAAAACTAAATTATTTGCATGTGTGTATATACATGTATAGGTATAGAATAAGATCTGGAGGAGGGTTCTCACCAGCAGCACTACTAACGTTTGGGATCAAATGGGTCTTTACTGGGGGCAGGAGAGAAGTTCTTATGCCTCATAGGATGTTCAGCAGCATCCTCGGCCTCTGCCCACCACCAACTCCCACCCTCTTGAGGGAGGCCCACCAGCTATTCCTGCCTTTTTTAAAAAAATTAAGTCATATATACATAGATCATGAATACATTTATGCCTTTGTGGGATTCAGTGTGTTGATAATTTGTACAAATTGGAGTGCTTAACATCCTACTAGTTAACATAGCTTTCACCTCATTTACTTAATCACAGTGTTAAGACATTTGTGTTCAATACTTGATAGATTTGACTTGTATCCTTGCAATATGCTCCATAGGTGTGGTCCCACCATTAACCCTCCCTCTATCAAACCACCCCCCTCCCTTCCCTCCTTCGTCCTAGACTATGGTTGTCATTCATCTCTCATATGAAAGTGTGAGTGATTATAAATTGGTTTTATAGTAGTACTGAGTACATTGGATATTATTTTCCCCATTCCTGAGATACTTTACTAAGAAGAATATTTTTCAGTTCCAGCCACATAAACATAAAAGAGGTAAAATCTCCATCTTTTTTTAATGCCCAAAAAACTCGGCTTATACTCGAGTATATAGGGTACTTAAAAAGAAAGTACTTAATGAGAAAAAAAGTATTATTTGTATAATTTTTACTTTTTCAAATGTCAGAAATAAAATACATAATATTAACAGTAATTATCTTTGAGTAATTACCTATGAAACTACAGCTGACATTTGCTGTTCATATATATATTTCTCCTATAAATATTATTGTTTTAGACAATTAAAAATAAAATGAACTTTGTTTTTTGAAGAAAAGAACAAAGGCCAAAAAAATACAAAATTTCAATAGTGCTTATAGATGGGAAATGAAATGATATGTTATTTTGTTTTTCTTACTGATCTTTCCTCTCCAAATTTCCTACATTGGCATGTACTAATTTACAATTCAAAGAAGTTTTATTTGATTTTTTTAATCCTAGTCTTAATTACCTCTGAATTAAAAAGAATGGTGGTCCCAAAAGACTAAATTAGAATCAAGTGGGGTCAGAGATAGTGCTGGTACCTCAGCCTCCTCTACAAGATAGCTGGAAATCCTTGCTGCGGAGGCCACCATGGCTGGGAAAGAACAGTTTAGAGTTGGGGTTGAGAACTGGAGAGCTAGGATGATAGCTCCTCTGAGAACTTAAGAGCCACAGGAAGGCAGTTAGGGCACACAACAGGTAACAAACAGATTTAGCACAGTTGTGAACACATTCTCCAACTAGCAACTAGGAAGCAGTACAGATAGACTGGCCGGTGAGAAGACTGAAAAGAGCTGCTCGGTAGGAGCAGCATTACAACCCTCTGCTGAAGTAAGTTGCTGATAATAGGTTCTCAAAGAGTTGCTCTGTTTGATTTGTAAGTAAAAAGTTACATTGTGTGTTACTATCTAAATAATATATTTTGTTTTGTATTTTTTAAAAGCACATTTTTATTTCTTGAAAAATCTTTATTGTTCTGGCTAATTCATCTATAATGGAAAAACAGTATTTATTCAGCATCTATTATGTGCCAGGCTCACTTTTAACTAGAGTTAGATGTTGTTATCACAATTCAGGGGCTGAAAAACCAATGGTCAGCAAGCTTATTTAACCAGGAGCACAGAATAAGTAAGTAAAATATAGGAGTGGGACTTGATTAATCTCAAAATTCATTCATTCAAACAAACTAATATTTATTGAGAACCAATTATCTGCCAACTAAGCTGTGGACATAACAGTGACCATATGCACTTTGCTTTCATGAAGTGTGCAGGGCCAGAGTAGAACACAGACTTCAAAAACAAAATTACAATATAATGTTTGATGAGGACCGGGGAAAGGCAAAAGGCAAGGTGAAAATACAGAAAGAACCCTTAACCTTGTCTAGGGTTTAGGGAACACCTACCAGAGAAACTAAAATTTAAAGTGAAGCCTGGGTCAGTGTGGTGGCTCATGCCTATAATCCTAGCACTCTGGGAGGCTGAGGCAGGTGGACAGCTTGAGCTCAGGAGTTCGGGAGCGGCCTGAGCAAGAGTGAGACCCTGTCTCTACTAAAAGTAGAAAAACTAGCCAGGTGTTGTAGCAGGCACCTGTAGTCCCAGCTACTAGGGAGGCTGAGGCAAGAGGATCTCTCAAGCCCAAGAGTTTGAGGTTGCTGAGAGCCATGATGCCATGGCCCTCTACTCAGGGCCGGAGTAAGATTCTGCCAAAAAAATAAAATAAAAATAAAAGTAAATGAAATGAAATCTGAAAGAATGAGTAAGAATTAGGAACATAAAGTGGGTAAAGGCACGGGAAGGAAGACAAGAAGTAAGTGGCAAGAGAGGACATAGAACTTTCAAATCACTAAGAAAACTCACAGGGATGAGTCATGAAATGCAACCTCCACTGCAGTGACAGTGGTGAGAAAGAAAATTAGAAAAGGATGTCAAAGAGTGTTCAACAGTGAATAAAGAAGACTGGAATGAGCAGGGAAAAAGAGCAAGGTCTGATTTTGGTTTTGGAAAGATCTTATTACAGAAAAGCAGAAAAAAAAAAAAAAATGGAGGGGAGTCTGTGTGGACACAGGGAGAAGAGTTAGAAGACTGTTTGTCAAGTCCAGGGAGTGTAGCCTGAATCGGAGGATAGCTCTGGGGTTACAGAGAAGTGCACAGATGTAAGAAATAGGATATAGAATTGAATGGAATTGATACTTGTATAGAGGCCAAATGAAATAACCTACTATGAGACCCTACTATGTGTTCAGCTCTACCACAGGTCATCTCTAACTCCTGAAAGAATCCAAGGAGGTCATCTCACTGCACAAAAGCAGCTGAGGCTCAGCCTCAAGTGGGAGGACTCAGATTCAAATCTCAGTTTGACTTAAAGAGCTCAGGTTCTTTTCAAAAACAGACTGAATCTGAATGGATTCAAAAACTTCAAAATCATGCTTTTATTCAATAGCTTAAAATCAAACGAAACAGGATAGGTAGAAGAATCTTCATACTGTATCTGGATTTATTAAGCTATAACGATTTCAAACTAGCAGGGTCCTGGGTCATCAGAGAACCACTGATTTTTACAGCTGACCTAGAGGAACTTTAGAGGTGCATGCATTGTCTAGCTGTTCCTTCTTTCCCATGCAAGTACGACCAAAGCTTTATGTCTGGCAATTTAGGCCTGATTTTCTTTTAGATTTTTATCTTTTGAAATCTTTCAAACAGAGGAAGTATAAAAAAAAAAAAATGAATACACATGACCTAGCTTTAACAAATTTTAACATTTTCCCATAATTGCCTCAAATTTTCTCTTCTTGTTCCTCCCCCCTTTTTGGAAAATAAACATTACCGATAGTTTACCCCTTCCTTCTACTTCCAGAGCAACCATAATGTTGAATCTAATGTTTACACTCCCATGTACATTACTGAATATTATGAATCCATTAAAAACTAATAATGTTTTCAAGTTTTATATAAATGATAACATGTTGTACATGTCATTCTGCAGATTTGATTTTCTATGTTTATTTTCACATATTTATATTTTTTTGGTAAAAAAATGACATGGTGAAGTGAGGTAAACATGGACTTTTGAGTCAGTGAGGGATTACGGCTTTTTCATAGGCCCTCAGGCGAGTTACTGTATCTTCCAGAGCTCATTTCTTGATCTGTAAAAATGAGGATAAAGACCTATCTTGCAAGGCTTGGGGGAAGTATAATACTTATCTTCAGGCCTGGCAAAAGGTAAATATTCAATAAATGTTAACTATTACAATAAGATAGTATATATTCAATGAATGTTAGCTATTTTTATTGTCAACTGTAAAAGTTCTTCACATTTGCTTAGGAAAACTAAGTCCTAGAATGGTCCTAAGGTCTCTAGTGCCTGACTGTGATTATTTCTAGGGCAAGTCTTTGTGAATTTTTATGAATGCCCCTATCCAGTTGGCCTTAGCTTGTTTATTTCAATGGCAAAGTTAAACTACCAATTATTTGATTTCTGCCAAATGCCATTTAATAAATCTGTGATCAGGAGTCTAACTTGGAGAAGTCTTTTTTTTTTTTTTTGCAGTTTTTGGCCGGGGCTGGGTTTGAACCCACCACCTCTGGCATATGGGGCTGGCGCCCTACCCCTTTGAGCCACAGGCACTGCTCTTGGAGAAGTCTTTTAAAGCCTAACACTGTTTCCCATCCCCAGCCATCTGCCCTCACCCCCCCACTTCCACTGCTACAATCCTGTATTATTATTATCCATACATTTAATAAACATCTACATTTTCAATAAAGATGCTAAACACAGGCTCAGGACTGACACCAGTAGAAGCAGCACTATTTATGTCAACTCTGCCTCACTCATCTCATCCAAAGCTCTTCTGATTATAGAATTGTACAAGAAACATAAAAAAAAAAAAAATAATAAATATTTTTCATTACTTCATTTTAAATACCTTGATCTAACTTCTCATATCTACCTGTGCATGTCAAAACTTCACCCATTCTTCATAATTCCTCTCAATTGCCAACTCTTTCATAACATCCATCCTGACTACCCCCTCTTTGCCCCATGGGGTGCACGGGCTCTCTCTCTCTCTCTGAATGCCAAAGCATGTGGCAAAAAGTTAGCCCTATGTCCCCTGGATTAAACTGTAAGCTCCCCCAGGGAAAGACATCCCACTTCCCTAAGAATGCGCTGAATTGAATTCTGTGGAGAGCTGGCTGTGAGGCAGCAAGGCCCCCACAGTCTGGGGAACATTCAGGGAATGAACCACCAACTGCTTCTCCACCTTTCCCAAAACAACCATATTCCTTTCTTCATGCTCCCCCTGCCAGAAGTCTTACAGCTCTTTGTCTAGTTAATTTTTAAGAACTATGCAGAGATCCTTGTGATCTTTCCCTTTTCACTTCTTACCATATGTTAATGAAGTTGAGTAGAAACCATTAACAGGATGATTTATCTTTATTAAAGTCATTTACATTTCCAATCATACTGTAAGACCAAAGATGTCTTTTGTCTATACTACTTCCCCATATTGTCTATGCTACTTCCCCGTAGACAACGCTGTACAGATACTACAAAATGAAGCTGATTTTGTGCTTTGGTACTGGCTGCAGCCATCAGCTCAGTCAGACCTCCTGAGCCCATCTTTCGTCTTTTGTGTCATCTCTTGTTCTATATTTTCCTCAATCCCTGCCACTTCCACTCTGGTTTGCTCCCCTTCCCTGCACTGGTTTGTGATAGAATTCAATAATTATTAAGAGTTGGTACACGGTGATAGGATGTTAGCTAATATGCATAACTGTTGTGGACAGTAGGGAAGCCTGCTTATTCTACTATCCACATGGACACAATATCTCTGTTTAAGGGGTAAAAGGAATAGCTCTGCTTATCAGGAGCTTCTGCCACGCCTGGTGCTCCACATGCAGTAGTTCTATTCTCATGTTACCCCAACCAAAATGAAATTGTCTCCATTTTCCAGACTGCAGTAGAGCTGTAATTCAGGTTCAGCTCTCTCTAACTCTAAGGCCCTCGCTTTTTCCATTCCATGTATCCTACACAATAAACTTGACTTACAATAATATGACTTACCTCACTCTGTGAAAGACTACCTTGTCACCCAGAACTGGGTTTGAGACAAGGAACACAATGACTAAGTAAATCAGGATGACTTCAGACACAGCCAAACAGTAATTTATAAAATAAACAATCCTTTCCATGGATTCCTAGGTCTCTAGTTCTACCATTCCCTAGAGAAAATACCAACTCACTTGGGATATTAATTATGATAAAAGTTTATTAAATACTCGTGAATGTTAGATACTTCAGGGAACACTAGAAAAATATAGCCATGTATCTACACTCTCATTCAAAGAAAATTAAGTGTCTAAATGATGAGGACTCTAGGTAGCAATAAATAGTACTTTATTACTTGCATTTTCCCTATCCTTCTCTTAAAAACTGTTTATTATTTATTTAGTCTCTTGTATTTCAGGCCAAATGCCAAAAACTAATATGTGTTGCAGGTAAAATATGATCTTAGCAGAGAATAATAAAAACAACTCACTATCAGCCTTATCTCTAATGTAAGGGTCCTTGTGAAATATTACCTATAGTGTTTTCATGTTCCTTTGCTACTTCAAACTGAAATAGGGAATAAAAATGGCTGAATTAGATGAATACAGTGAAGATGCAGAGATGCTCTTTTATTTTAATGCTACACATAGACACATCACAGAGAGCAACAGAGACAGAGAGAAAGGACTCTGTTCAACCTCATTTGTTTATTCATAGTAGATTTACAAATTTTTACCTTATAAATATCCTCAAATCTCTAAAACACATTTTTCTCAGAGCCTCTGTTCAAGGTGGTGTAGCACAGTAATTAACACACCTGACAAAACCAAAAAGATCACGTATACCTTAAGTCCAGACGACAATTTACACCTGATGATCATTCTGCCAACTACCCACACTCCAGGGTCAAATTGGTAATAAACTGACACTTCTATCTAGTCATTTCCAAAGGACCGAAAGAAATGAGATTAACATAGAAAAATGTCAAGGTGGTGAATTGATGAGATAAATATATACAAATCAAACTTTCGCAAGCAGAGCCAACTCTGAAATGAAGGTATGGTTTCCTAGGTCAGAGTAGGAACTTGCATAAACCTAAATCCTTCTCCTTTTCCCACGCATGAATTCCTTTTGCAAGCCACAAAATCGTTTATTTCACCAATGGAGATCAGGCTTAAATGGAAATAATCTCTTGGAAGAAGTAGCTTATTGATTTTCATGAAATGACATTGATTCCCCCCCCCCACCCACACACACACACTGATTCACACTAAGGTTTAAGTATCTCCTGAACAGAAAGTAGCTATTGCACACCCTCTCTGCACAAACACTAAGTATACATGGGATGTCAGAAACGAGGGATGTTATTGAAAATCAGGAAAGGCAGAAGTTAAAGCCAAAGGATTTAAAGCAAAATATTCCTTCAAAATTCTTCCTAAGTCCCCTAGAAGCCCATTTACAAAGTCTACTCCCATGATTATTCTAATTAGGCATTGGGTCAGCTGTGAGATATACTGCAGTAATTGCTAATTAAAATACAACAGCCCATGACACAGACTGGTAAGTAATGATAAATGTATTCATTTAAAGAAGAAAGGGAGAAACTTAAAGAGATCTTGGTTAACAAATGCTCTAGCTCCCTCAGATTCCTTTGTATAAAATATTAATTCATTCTGTGGTCTCTGACGCAAGTTATGGTTGTACAGCAGCCCCAGATCTTGTGTTGTTTAATTCTGTGGAGAAGTGATGAAATATTTCCACCTTCTAATCATCTTTCAACTTTAATAACATTAGATGCTAATTATAGTATTTGTGCTAGCCCAAGCAGCAGTTAAGTGTCCAGAGCCAGTGCAAGAAAACCTAGTTTATCATGTTGCTCAGACATTAGGCCATAAAGGAAAATTTAGCCCACTCTGCTGATAAACAAATCTGGTTAATATGTCCCTTGTAGTAGAGGAGCTCTGATTAGTATATTCTCTTTTAAATAATTTAAGACTTGGGAGCTGAATTTTGCTTTAAATAGCACTAGGGTTTCATAAACAAAAGATATGAGACCTCTTACCAAGGGTTTGAAAAGTCACTGAATTTTGGCTATGGGAGGCCAGAAAAACAAAACTGACATATTTCTATCCTGGGACTCACACTACATTCTAGTTGCCATTCTCATTATGACTTTACTCAGCACTACTGTAAGAAACAGCCAGTCAAAAGTAATTTAAGTGCAACTGACTCATGTTTTTGCAGATAATGGGGGAAATCTGTACTCTGGAGGTGAGGGCAAAGGAAATAAAACTTGAAGAACAAAGGAAAGAGCAGTCAGAATAAAGTAATTCATTCCAACATATCAATGCTGGGTAATATAAAATGTTACTTGGAAGGTAAATTTGGGACAATCCCACAAACGTAAATGACATCTGGATTCTCTAAGTTGGGGATAACCTATTACTAAATTTATCTGAAAAGTGAACATAAAATCCTCAAGGTGAAAATTCTGAGTGCAAATAACTAACAAGCCACCAAACCACTTGATTTCAAGGGGGCTGAGTAGCTATGTAAAAAAGAAGCACAAAATAATAAGCTGTTAATAAATAGATTTTTACTTCTGGGTCATCACCATAGGTTAATTTGTCCCAAAGATCACGGCAGCACTCCACTGGAAGAACACAAAAGGATTTGGTAAACACAGACTGGCTATGTGACATACTGGAAAGGGCAAGGGACAACTTTTGGAATTGGAAACATGTGGAAATGGATCATGGCTCTACTAATTATTAAGCATGACCTCAGACAAGTTACTTATCCCTCTGTGCCTTAGTTTACTCAGGCTATAAAACGAGGCCAACAACACTCGACCCTTCTAGGTTCTTAACTTTCTAAACCTATAACAGAACGCCTAAAACAAAGTAGGTGCACAAAAGAAAAAGATTTCTCCAAACTTATTATTAGAACCCTTAAAATCAGCATCAAAGGATGGACTATAGAGACACTGGAAAGCTAAGGCAGAGACATGGTTCAGGGAAACATGGGAATGTTTTTTGTCTTCTTTCCCTCAGGAAGGATTTTGCATGGCTCTTATGGATACTAGTGGAGCACCTGAGAGAGCCATATGTTTGTGAACATATACTTAAATGAAGAACATAGGCTGGAAATGTAAGCTCTTTTGAAACAGGGATGAAACCTGAAAATGAAAGCGTGTAGAGGAGGAGGTACTCGATGTGGCAGAACTTGACTTGTATGAGGATTGTCTTAAGAAGCTGTGTACTCTGCGGGCAGCCAAGGGGCAAGGAAAACAATGTGCTCCATCTATGACTACTGTGTAGCCACCTTTCTTCTGATGAGTCCTGTATCCATGACACACTAAACCTAGTGGGTGTGTATCGTGTGTGTATGTTTGTACTCTTTCCCTCTATTCTGTAACCTGCCTAAAATTCTGCAATATGTTTAAATGTTTGCTGAATGAATAAAGGACATGTGGGTTTCCCAAACAGCACCCACTGACATCCACAAATGCAAACTGTATAATGACTAAAGACAAAAGCACTTACTATTAGTCAAGCCTCCTGGTGCTTTGCCCTGGTTCTCGTTATCATCCATCACCAGCCCTGTCACAAAACTCAACACCATATTAAGCTCTTCATCCATCTAATATGTGACTAAAACAACAGAATGCTAGAGGCTCCTGGAATAGCTACAAACTTACAGGGTGAAAAGAGCACTGTACTAGAGGATTAAGGAGAGCTAGGTTCAAGCCTCAGCTCTGAGTCTTAATCATTTCTAACCTCTTGTGCCACCAGCCAGAAAACAAGGAAGTTCAAAGATTCTGGGACTCTAAGAATAAATGACCTCCCCTAAGAGTAGCAGCCATAACTATTGTCCTCATTTACCTTCTACTATATAAATTAACATTATATTAATTAAAGCTATCACAATCCATAGCCTTCTGAAATATAGTTTTTAACCTCTACCTAAAAAGTGTAAACATATACAGGGTGTCTGTAAAGTTCGTGTGCAATTTTAAATGAGCTTTATGCATGCCTTGTGTGTGAGTGTGCATATATATATATACACACATATTTCAAAGATGCAGAAAAGTTGTAGCCAACACCTAGAACTGACTCTGAGACTTGATAGATGGGAGGCCAATTTCAGCCTCTGGGAAAAGATCTGTCAGAAAATTGTGTGTTCAGATTTGAGAATGAAGGTGCTTATCCTCTACATAGTAGAGAGTCAATCTCCAATCATTCATAAGAGCAATTGCTCATTAGAATCACCAGGGATCTGCCAAGGAAAATTACTTTAAAGCCACTCACTCAAAATAGGTCAGCTAAATTAAGCATTCTCAGACACAGCCTTGTAAACAGACAGCATATACCAAGAGGCCATTGTTCTTTCAGTTTCAGTTTTTCATGCTAAATGATCTTATAGATCGCCTACCACCAAATTAGCAGACAGAATTTAACTAAGTCTTTTCACTTCACTATACTTGAGTATCGTTAGCTGTTAAAAAAAAGGTATTTCACCTAAGCATGAAATACCATGCTCATTCATGACTGCTACCACTGTGTTACCATTTCACATACTACAAAAGGAAGGTAGAGGTGGCGCCCGTACCTCAGTGGGTAGGGCACAGGCCACATACACCAAGGGTGGTGGGTTGGAACCCGGCCCTGGGCCAGCTAAACAACACAGACGACTGCAACAAAAAATAGCTGGGCATTGTGGCAAGTGCCTATAGGCCCAGCTACTTGGGAGGCTGAGGCAAGAGAATCACTTAAGCCCATGAGTTGGAGGTTGCTGTGAGCTGTGACACCACAGCACTCTACCAATGGCGACATAGTGAAAGTCTGTCTCAAAAAAAAAAAAGGAAGGTAGAGGTTCCAATGGTAGATAATATTAATTGGATTTGGCTGTGAAAACTAATGCTCTCTTTGTTCCCTGCCTCCTTATTTGGTGATTAATTTTCTTCCATATGACAAGTGGCCTCATTATGGAATTTATCTCTGTGGAAATAAAAGCAAGTTCATCACAAGTTGACATATCTCTAAAATGATTTTAAATCATGTGTGTGTGTATGTGTGTGTGTGAGAGAGAGAGAGAGAGAGGATGTGTTTGTGAACATAGGTATGTTAGGATGGAACCAGAAGACTAGGGTCTGATGTTCCACCTCTTGTTAGCCACGCTGCAAAATGGGGATAAAACTTACTTATTTCATCGTTACCATAAGATCGAATGAAATATATGTAGGAGAGCATTTATAAATTGTTACACACAGAGCAAAGATAAGGCGTGTTTTTATTTATTTATTTTTGTTTGTTTTTTGAGACAGAGCTCACTTTTCACCCTCAGTAGAGTGGCATAGCATCACAGCTCACAGCAACCTCCAACTCTTGGGCTTAAGCGATTCTCTTGCCTCAGCCTCACAAGTAGCTGGTAGCAGGTGCCCGCCATAATGCCCAGCTATTTTTTAGAGATGGGGTCTCGCTCTTACTCAGGCTGGTCTCAAACTCATGAGCTCAGGCAATCCACATGCCTCGGCCACCCAAGGCATGTTTTTATTAACTCTTTTTAGTTTTAGACACAAATGTTTTCTTGAAATCAGAGAGGAAAAAGCCATATTTGCACAAAGTAAAGGCTCCTTAAATTTTGATTTGTTTAAAAATTAAATACCCAAAAGTACAGTGAATGAAAAGCATCCTACCATTTACTGCACATTTCTTGTTAAGCCCTTCCTATATAGCAGACCATTTGGGGCTAGGGTACTGGGTATACACGTGCCCAAGTTCTGAGAAGGCAGGCTCCTTGGGCCACTGCTACATCCTTAGCACCCAGCACAGCAATGAAACAGAAAGAGAGGCACTCAATATTTACAGAATGAGTGAATGAGACATGGTGCCTGTCTCTGAAAGGCTTAGACTCTGCAGGAGTCCTCAAACTACAGCCCACGGGCCACATGAGGCAGTTTGATTGTATTTGTTCCCATTTTGTTTTTTTACTTCAAAATAAGATATGAGCAGTGTGCATAAGAATTTGTTCATAGTTTGTTTTTTTTTTTAACTGTAGTCCTGCCCTCCAACGGTCTGAGGGACAGTGACTTGGCCCCCTGTTTAAAAAGTTTGAGGACACCTGGCAGAGTATAGTATAGAGACCTGGTGCATAACAAGTACAGTAACTATCATACCAATGTGAAAGAAGTCCATAGTTATCAGGAATGAAGGAAGGAGTGATGGATTCAACATGGTTCAGAAAGTGGGCGTGCAAAGAAAGAAAAGCCTTGGAAGAGGTAAGCTTGGACTGAACCTTCAGTGCATAAATTCATTAACAAATCTAACTTTCCTTTAGCATTAAGGTATTTGGAGTGAGATGTATGTTAACACACGAGTTATGTGTTGTAAAATGGGGAGTGGTAAGAAATAGATTGTGTTTATGTCATTTTTACTATATGTAATCCTACTGAGCTGAATTTATATGCCTTACGTGGCCTCATTTACATATGAAGGAAAGTTTAAAAAATAAAGCAAGAGGTAGTCATGGAGGAAGAAAGGATATTGGCTCCTTCCACAAAGGTACAGTAATATCACAGTCATTGACCCTGTGGTCCACTAATAATTGTTGATGACTATAACTATTATTTTCAACAATATACTTCATATGAAAAAAATTTAGCTTAAGTATAAAGAAAATATCAAATATTCTCAGACATAGGCAAGAGATTTGCTATAGTCAGTTACAGCAGATTCATCAGATGTTTTAAATTGTCTAAGTCAGAGAACGCATTGCTCCTAACAGCTGAGGGTTAATGACTACACAAGATACATGTTGCCCGAAAACTGTGATCCAAGAATCAATCTGCTATATAAGAAAAATTGAAAAGGGCAGCACCCAAGGCTCAGTTGGTAGGACACTAGCCACATACGCCAAGGCTGGCGGGTTTGAACCCGACATGGGCCTACTAAAACAGCAATGACAATTGCAACAAGAAAAAAAATTGCTGGGGAGTTGTGGAGGGCGCCTGTGGTACCAGCTACTTGGGAGGCTGAGGCAAGAGAATCACTTAAGCCCAAGAGTTTGAGGTTGCTGTGAGCTGTGATGCTACAGCACTCTACGTAGAGCAACATAGTGAGACTCTGACTGCAAAAAAAGAAAAGATTGGGTGGTGCCTATGGCTCAGTGAGTAGGATGCCGGCCCCATACAGCGAGGGTGGCGGGTTCAAACCTGTCCCTGGTCAAACTGCAACAACAAAAAAAATAGTTGGGTGTTCTGGTGGATGCCTGTAGTCCCAGCTACTAGGGAGGCTGAGGCAAGAGAATCACTGAAGTCCAAGAGCTGGAGGTTGCTGTGAGCTGTGACGCCATAACACTCTACCAAGGGTGACAAAGTGAGACTGTCTCTTTAAAAAAAAAAAAAAATTGAAAAGGAATCATTAACAACTTCAATTTATATTGCATCTAGACTGCAACACTAAAAATTACTTCAATGGCAAGTTTGACTGTAAACTACATATATTCATCAGTAAAACACTTTACAGTTTTGCACCATTAAAATTGAGTACCAGAAAAATCTAGATTGCCAGAAAAACCTACAAATGACCTAACAATAATTGAGAGATGAATATGCAAAGAATTTCAGCATAAACCTGTTATATCAGTTCAGTCAAGTCATGTCTGATTTATGAATTCCATTTAGCAAAAAGAATTGTGGTAAGGGAGGACAGTGATAACTGTAGATAATCTGATGTCATCAGATTTCTTTCTCAACAGGAAAACAAAGCTAATAGTTAGAATAAAGGTATAACAGGCTCAGTATCATTATTTAAAGGAATATGCATCTTTAAAGTGCCTTATCAAGTTAGTCTTATTTTAACATCTTATTGTAGTTTCAGAGTATATAGAGACAGCAATGCAGGATAAAATATCAGTTCTGAAAACAGTTTTTGGTCCCAGGATCCCTTTATACACTTAACCAAGCACAACTTCAAAGAGTTTTTATTACATGGGTCATTTAGTCCATAACAGTATATGTGAGAAATTGAAATTTTTGAATATTTATTAACTCATAAAATTATAAATCCATTATAAAGTACATATTTTTATGAAAAGTAACTATATCCTCTAAAACAAAATAATGAAAACGGCACCACTTTACATTTTAAAAAATCTTCAATGTTTAATTTAAAAGCAGACAACTCAACTTTCCTCGTCCTGAAATATGTCGCTTGGATTGAAAAAAAAAAAAAAAAATAAATATATATATATCACCCAGCCTCACCCAGATATGTGATTGGAAAAGACATGATGTGGATGTTACTCTTTACCAGTACTTCAAAACTCAAAATATGGTAGTTTTTTTAAAGTTAGCTGCAACGTGGAATCTAAGGCTATGTCAACAAACTTTTTGTACTCTGTTAACTTTAAAATTAAGTGGTCTATCTTGCATTTTGAATGTATCTTTTACTCACTCATAATTTTATAACATCATATAATTGGCTATTTGGAAAATATTGTTCACTGAGGTTATAGATTTTCCAAATGTTGACACATTTCATTATATAGTATCAAAAACTCACCACCAATCTCATCAGGATAACCTTTAACTATCAGGGAGTTTTCAAGCTCACAGTCACAGTAGTGAACACACGTTTTCCAAAACTCTAAATTTTTCTTAAAAGTATTATTTGGCAACAAATACTGTTTTTCTTGAAGGGACAAATAGACCTTCTCTCTCTCTCTCTCTCTTTTTTTTTTTTTTTAAAGATACAGGATTTTGCTATGTTGCCCAGCCTGGCTCCAAACTCTTGAGCTCAAGTAATTCAAGCAATCCTCCTGCCTCGGCGTACTGAGTAGCTAGGACCATAGGCATGCACCGCTGCCCCTGTCACTCATTTTTTGATAAAATTTCTCCAAATATCCAAGTCTGGAAAACAACAGTGTTTTTTCTGTCAGTCTCTTTTACATTAAAAAACAACAACAATAACAATAACAACAACAACAAAAAGTGTTCCATGAAAAGATAGCCACTCAACTCACAACTCAAACAATTGCACAAGTGTTTTCCTTAAAAAAAACTACCTTGCTTTGGTTTGTATACAGTACTGCTGCTTTATGCATGCCACTCATTTGGTCACACAGAATATTAAAAAGAATTGCACTCAAGCATTAAGATTTAATAAGGTTAATGTTTTTAATTGCTTCATGTAGGACATTCTTAAGTTAACTGGCTCCCCCGTCCCAACTTTTAACTTGAAGTTAATAGCAATGGAGAATACAATGATTTCTATTAAAGCATGGTTCCACTCCCCAGATTTATGCTGAAACTCCAACAGGTTTTCCTACCAATCCTTTGAAACATAAACATGGTTAAAAAAAAAAAAAAAAAAGACAAATAATATCTTAGTATTAGTATAAGAATAGATTTGACTTCATGGATTTCCTGAAGGAATCCCAAGGAATCCATGAACCATACTTTGAGAAATACTAGTGTCAAGGAAAAACACATTTGAAGTCAGTGAGATTTAGGTTCTGCCTCTGAGATTTACTAGCTGTGTGCTCTCTTGGGTATGTTACTAAACTACTTTTGCCCTTACTTTGCTCATTCAACAAAATGATGATAAAACTTTCCATTTCATAGACTTACTGTGGAGAAGATCATATGAGATACAAAAGAAATAGAAAAGTACTCAGTAAGGTGGAGCAAGATGGAAGACCAGAAGGATCCATCAGCTGAGCTCTCCTGGAACAACTAGGGAAAAAGAGAGAACCCAGCCCTTACCTGGCACAGGGACATTTCCCAGAGTCATGGCTCAGGGAGCATAGTGAGGAGGTGGTGAGCCAGATACAGCATAACATCCAGAATAGTGGAAATCTGATGAATTAGGCAAGTGATTGCAACTTCCTGGGATCTGTTGGCCCCATACCGAGGTCTCAAATGTAAGGAAGCCTTTCTGGAGTTTTTAGTTGTTGGGGGAAGCTGCACATTGAGTGGAAAACATGGAAGAGCAGGCAGACTCAAACAGTATACAGCAACAGATTTGAATGCTGATTGAAGTAGATTTGCCATAGGTTTGGTGGCTGGTGAGACAGCCATACCAAGAAAGTCTTGGTGGCCAGGGAGCTGCCACGCTGAAAAGGTTGTGAGAAAGTCTTAGCAGGGGCCTACAGTATGGCCATCTTAATTAATTCTGCCTGCTGGGATCAGAACTCCACTCTTGGGACAGGCTGTGGGACTTCTCCACAGGAACTGGAGTCAGGGAGTACTGTAAGACGTGCCTCTGAAGGATTCTTGTGAGCTTGAAGATTCCAACCCCACAGGGTCTGAATGCTGAAGAAACAACCAGGGGACCACTGAAGGCAACTAAGTTTGGAATAAGAACCATATAGGTTGCTGGCTGCGCTCCCTGTCTCCTAAAAGTACCGTAGCACCACCTGGTGTCCCAGTGACATATTGCAACATACTGTCATAAAGAGCAAGGACTTCTGTTTGAAGCAAAGGAGGCAGTGAGAAGTAAAAAGGAGCACAAGAAGGTGAAAAAGAAGAAAGAACACATGAGGAGGAACCAACAGAATAATTCAGGCAACATGAAAAACTGAAACAAAGGAACTCCCCCATTAGGCCATGAGGCAGCTACTGCATAAGACTCCACACATAAAGAATTAATGGACTTGACAAAAAGAGAATTTAAAATATGGATGATAAAGATAATAAAAGGCATATACAAGAAAATGAAAAGACAGAATCAAAGTCAGATGAGACATACGTAAAATATAGAAAGGATGTGGTGGAGCTAAAGGAAATGAAGGAGACAATCAGGTAATGTAAAGATGCTGTAGGTGGCACATTTCTTAATCTAATTGAAGCCATCTATGACAGACCCACAGCTAATAGTATACTAAATGAAGTAAAACTAAAAGCTTTTCCACTTAGAACTGAAACCAAACAAGGTTGTCCTCTATCACCACTACTATTCAACATAGTGCTGGAAGTTCTAATCAGGTAA
The DNA here is from genome assembly GCA_963574355.1 of Loris lydekkerianus. Taxonomy (NCBI): domain Eukaryota; kingdom Metazoa; phylum Chordata; class Mammalia; order Primates; family Lorisidae; genus Loris; species Loris lydekkerianus. Next base: position 35,710 of record CAUYPK010139132.1, read on the forward strand.
GAGAAGGAAATAAAGGGCATCCAAATGGGTGCAGAGGAGGTCAGACTCTAGCTCTTTGCTGACAATACAATCTTATAGTTAGAGAACCCCAAAAGATTCAACCACAAGACTCCTGGAAGTGATCAAAAAATATAGCAATGTCCCAGGATAGAAAATCAGTGTCCATGAATCATTAGCCTTTGTATATACAAATAACAGCCAAAATGAGAAGGTAATCAAGGACACAATTTCCTTTACAGTTTCAAAAAAGAAAAGAAAAGAAAAGAAATACTAGGAATATACCTGACAAAAGAGGTGAAGAACCTCTACAGAGGTCCTTCAGAGAAAAATTACAGAGAAAATTGTGAAACCCTAAAGAAAATAAATAGCAGAAGAAATTAATAAATGGAAGTACATATCATGCTCATGGCTACAAAGAATCAAGATTGTGAAAATCTCTATACTACCCAAAGCAATCTACTTAGTCAATGTAATCCCCAATTATAATACCATCATCATACTTCCAATTTTTGCTAAAAATAATTCTCCATTTTTTACAAAACCGGAAGAAACCTTGTATAGCTAAGGCAATCAATTCTTTTTTTTTTTTTTTTTTTTTTTTTGTAGTTTTTTGCCAGGGCCAGGTTTGAACACCCCACCTCTGGTAAATGGGGCTGGTGCCCTACTCCTTGAGCCACAGGCACCACCCAGCTAAGGCAATTCTTAGTAACAAAACCAAAGCCAGGGACGTCATCCTGCCAGACTTTAGGCTACATTATAAGGCCATGGTGATCAAAAATAGAGACAATGACATTTGAAACTGTATAGAAAACTGAGATGAAATTAACATCTTACAGTCACCTGATCTTTGATAAAACAAACAAGAACGGACACTGGGGGAAAGAATCCCTTTTCAATAAATGACGTTGAGAGAACTGGATAACCTCATGTAAAAGACTGAAACTAGATCTGCACATTTCAACGTTTACAAAAATTGATTTAAGATGGATAAAGATTTAAATGTAAGGCATGAAACAATAAAAATCCTCAAAGAAAGGGTGGGGAAAACACTTGATGATATTGGCCTGGGGAAAGATTTTATGAAGAAGATGTCTGTGGCAATTGCAACAACAACAAAAATTAACAAATGAGACTTAATTAAACTAAAACGCTTCTGTATGGCTAAGAAAACAACAACCAAAGCAAATAGACAACCTTCAGAATAGGAAAAGATATTTGCATGTTATGAATGAGAAAAAAAGTTAATAACTAGGATCTAAGGAGAACTCAAATTAATCAACAAAGAAAGAGCTAACAGTCCCATATATCACTGGGCAAGAGACATGAATAGAACCTTCTCCAAAGAAGACAGATGAATGGCTAACAAACATGAAGAAATGCTCATCATCCATAATCATCAAAGAAATGTAAATTAAAACCACCCTGAGATGCCACGTAACCCTAGGGAGAACAGCCCACATCACAAAGTCTCAAAGCTGTAGATGTGGAGAAAAGGGAACACTTTTACGGTGCTGGTGGGACTGCAAACTAATACAACCTTTTTGGAAGGAAATATGGAGACTTCTCAAAGAACTCAAATTAGAAATCTCATTGAATCCTACAATCCCATTACTAGGCCTCTACCCTGAAGAAAAACAATCCTTTTATCATAGGACATTTGCACTAGATTGTTTATCACAGCTCAATTTACATGCTAAAATGTGAGAACAGCTAAATCCCACCAACCCAGGAATGGATTAACAAGTTGTGCTATATGTATATCATAGAATACTATTCATCCACTAAAAAAGATGGAGACTTTACATCTTTTGTATTAATCTGGATGGAGGTGGAACACATTCTGCTTAGTAAAGCATCACAAGAATGGATAAGCAAGAAACCAATGTACTCAATTATGATATGAAGGCAGTAGATGAGCCAATACAAGGGGAGTATAGGGCAATGAGTAAGTGCGGAGAGAGGAGGAGAGAGGGGCTTGAGGGTCATGGTGTATGGCACACCTCTTAGAGGTGGGACACAATTATAAGTGGGCTTTATCTAACAAATGCAATCAGTATAACATAATTATTTTTACTGTCAATGAATCCCGAACAATAAAAAATAAAATAAAAATAAAGTACTTTTGGATTCTTTAAAAAAGTACTCATTAGGTATTCACTAAATATTATTTTTAACTTTCTTTCCCATACATAAAAAAGAGATTACCCCATGTTTACACATATGCAAAGGCCGAGAAAAGGTGAATGTCTACGATCAGAGGAACTAACAGTGAGTGGAAAGATTACTATAAGAATAATGAATAAAGAAGAGATTAACCTAATACTGTTATGAAACCAAGATATTTGAAAATGCTTTGGACAAATGTTTATATTTTCTGCCATTAAACATTTGTAAACTGTTTCAGTTTCCAATTTCATGGTAAACACTCATCCTGAACCATTTATTATTGCACTTAAGATATGTCTTTAAGAATTCTTTTATTTTTTTCTTTGTTCTCTACTACACACAAGGTTGCACTCAGCATAATCATGGTGATTTCAGAGTTTTTCTACTCCAGCTGCTGGTTTCCATCTGGTGTCCTTTATCTAGGACACCTGTTTCAGGAATGAGACAATTACAGTGATGAACCAATTCCTTGTAGAAAATAAAAATTTCCTATTTTGTTAGGAATGTTAGGAGGAGAGAGAAAAAATGTTTAATAAGACACAATTACACATCTAATTATCAGATGCCAAGTACTTAACCAGAACAGACACTCTAATTGCTGTCTCTTGTTTTGCTCCACTGAGACATTGTATTAGTTATCTATTGCTGCGTAACAATATTTCTGCAGACTTGGTAGCTTAAAATAACACTCATTTTTTATCTCACCGTTATGTGAGTCAAGCCTCCAGGCAAAGCTTAGCTGGATCCTTAGCTTGGGAAGGATCTGCTTCCCTGCTCGTGGGGCTGTTGGCAGCATTCCGTTCTTTGTGATTGTAGAACTGAGAGGTTCAACTTTTTGGCAGCTGTCAGGGGAGACTGCCCACACCTCGTCAAGGCTACCTTTAGTTCTTTGCTACATGGGATTCACCAACATGGCTACTTGCTCCCTCATAGCCAGAAAGGGGAGACGCTAGCAAGATGAATGCTGCAATCTTATATAACATAATCACAGACACATAATCATGTTTATCCTGTCACTTCTGCTATGTTCTATTTGTTAGAAGCAAGTCTCAGGTACTACCCATACTCAAGGAGAGGGGATCACACAGGAGCATGAATACCATGACCACCTTAACAGTGTGTTGGCGTAGACATGCTGGAGCATGCAACATGGCTAATGGGGAATAGAAGGAAGTTGAGAAGAGTCAAGCTTAGGGTGAGGAGCATTAATGAGCTTGACAGTTACAAAGGAGGAGGAGTAAGGACCTATTATCAATCTAAATCTATAGCCTCTATAGTCAACAAAACCAGAGAGAGCTGAGATAGTACAGATATCTAAGCAAGTCTTATTTGGTGGGTTGGGTACAATCGTAAGATCTAACAGGTACTCAAAAAGAGCACATGACAACCATGTGGCTCTAGGGAAGCAGTCAGAGCAGGTTCCCAACAAGCAGCTGGAATATGGAAAGGATATGGTCCTGAGGAGGAGTAGGACTAATAAGAGATGTGGTCAATGTCTAGGAAGAGAAAAAGTCAGTGTCCAGCATGTAACTCTAGCACTGAGAACCAGGAGGCTAAACAGAAAACCAAAAAAAGCACAGTCACAACAACTGGGTGGACAAGGACAGAGTGAGGGCCCAGCTACTGAGCTCAGGATGAGTTTCTGGGAATATCATAATTTAATAGTTTAGGACGCAAGAGTAATTCTACCCAGGGCCACCTTTGCTCCAGAGACTGATTCGATCAGGGATTGACTAGGTGAGGCTGAAGTTGTGATTGTTTATCCTGTATGTCTTTACCCTAATTGACTATGGGTATAAAAGGGAAAGCACTCTGTCTCTCCATCCATCTTTATGTTCTTCACTCCTGAAACAGCGGTTGGCATCTAGTGCTTTCTTGATAAAAATGATTGAAATAACAAACCCAGGAAGCAGTTAAATCATGTTTTATTGATCTTACCTTAGTAGCCTAATTTCGTTCTCCCATCCTCACTCCCACACCCCCCTGCTACACACCTTCTTCTTCCAGGATTGATGGGAGCTCTGTCTACATGCCTGGATTCCATAGCTGTTGCTCTTTAATGAGCGCTAATGCAGTTGAAGCCTGACACAGAGGGCTGAAAAAACAGCACTAAATCTTTTATGGACAAACTGCAAATCTGCGTGCACAGTCAGACATTTCCCCTGTTGACCTTGAGCTCTGATCACCAGATGTGAGTGAGGAAGCAGAACACAACCCCCACATGTTTTCAAAAAGAGAGAAAATCCCAAGGGTAGTTCATGCCTGCCACTGTGGGTAACCCAGAAAATCTACATGATGCGAAGGTGATTTTAAGTCCCTCTCCCTTTGCTGACAAGAAAAACGTAAGTCTTGGCACTTGGTATCATCAACGTCTGAAGCTGAAGTACAAGTATTTCCTCTTCAAAATTCATTCTGCATGTGAGAATGTCTTCCTTCTGCCCTCGCATGTGAGGCTTTAATGACTAAACCTAATGTACAAGAACAAAGTTGGATCACAGACCCAGCAATTACTACTTCTGAGGCTAGGTATTGAGTTCTGCACATGTTCAGAAACTGTCTACTTTCTACTGGGAGAAAAAGGGCTATTCATCATACTCAGACATGCATGACAGTATCAGTCAATTCTCTTCTATGGTAAAAGATTTTAAGTTGAAATGAATCTTTCAAACCTAATTGTTAATGTTCAAGATGACCCCAACAGGGAGTGGCTAAGAACAAGGCCTTAGATAATCTGTACAAGCCCTTTTCAGCCTCTTAATATGGATATTAAACCCTAGCAATGAGAACAAATTATGCACACATCTTTTTATTTTATTTTAAAATATGCATACATTCATGTTTTGAAATGGCCCTTTGGCCTAAGACAATGAAGGAACTCCATTTATAATAAGGGACAAGCATTAGATATGCTGAGGAAATGGGAATTAATTTGCTTAATATGTCCTTAGAGCCAGGCTTTTAGAGAGAACATGTCCAGGAACTGGAATGCCCTCTGTCAAGCTGCTCTCAGCACAACACTGAACACAGCAGGTGTGTCCCATGGAGAGAGAAGCCAGACCTGGCATTTTTTTGCATCATTCTGGCTTTTCTGCTTATTCTTTTGTCCATCCTTCTTTCCATCTCACAAGTACTCATTGAGAACATACTCAATGCTATTACTACAATAGGCTCTTTCCTCTAAGAAGGGAATTTAAAGAGTAGCATAAATAATAAATGAAAGGTATGAAAAAGTAACTTTTAAGCACATTAGGTGAAGCCAACAAAGTCCCTTTGGGGGAAACCCATGCTTGGGTTTCTTCTCCAAGGATAGGGATTGAAATTAAGAAAAAATTTAGTTCCATTATTTATTGTTTAAAGTTTACAGAAAGCCACTATAATGATTCCAGTTTTTAAAATCTAGTTCAATGAGCTTCAAACACCTGTGCATTGGAACTTAATTACTTGAACTCAATTTGATCTGATTTTACATCTCCACAATTGTCCACAGCAGTGGAACTTCCTGAATGATTACAGCCTGAACTTGCCAAAGAGATTTTTTTGAAAAGATCTCCCTGCTCAATGAAAAAAGGTATATTATAGAAAACAAGTACAATTACAAAAGTGGCTAAGTTCAAGATGTAATGTGTACATGGTATCTATGTCAATAAACATTTTACCACTATAACTGGAAAATGAAAAATGAAAAGAAATGGCTTTCTAAATTAATATAATAAAGTTTATAAGAATGTTATAAACCCTGACATTATGAAATTCAGAAATAAAAACTCACCAAAAGCCTGATATTAAAACTACCCTTTCATATGGGCTTTGGCTTTTGAAGGGCAAATCTCATCAGACCAACTGATATTAGTATAGATATTAAAGGTTTATAAAACACTTTACATGTTATTTCTCTTAATCTTCTATGGTAATAATTTACAACCGGGGAAATTTCCCCACTCTGGGGACATCTGGCTGTGTCTGGAGACACGTTCAGTTGTCCCTGACAACTAGTGGGTACAGGTCAATGATGCTGCTAAATATCCTGCAATGTGCAGGACGGCCGTCTGCAATAAAAAATAACCCACTGCCATATGTCAACAGTGCTGAGGTGGGGAAACACTTTTATGTAGGAGTGTTTCTTGAACTTGAATGTGCGTGTATACTACCTGAGGTTGTGTTAAATGTAGTAGGTCTGGGTCAGGGCCTGAGATTCTGCATCCCTCACTATTGCCAGACGATACTGACATTGCTGGTTCATGGAATGCCAAAGTTCTGTAGCACACGTAGTATTCAAAGTGCCAGTGTTACATAGCCCTTCTCAAGAATCTATTCTCAATGCTCCTACTGAGTGAGCCACAATGACTCCACCTTTCCAGCCATAGCTCATAACAGTTTGATGGACCCCAAAACCCAGCTGAGCCAGTCAGACAACCTCTCCTGAGAATCTATTATTGGGCCTCAGGGACTTCAGAAAGTTTCTGCTGAAAAGTAGGAGCTGGCAATCACTTCTGAGAGACATTAACTAACGGAGGGCTAGGTCCAAAGTGGTTCTCTCTATGGCCCATCTACACGCAAATGGGGTGGGGTGGGAAGGAGGAGAGAAGCAAGGAGAGAAGGGACCCCACCTGCCTTCCACAGTCCCTCCTGAGGCCCCAGATGAACTTCCTGCCCTAGAATTCATTACATACATCTATACCCTATTATTACGTTCCTTTTTTTCTTAAACTAGGTTAAAGAGATTTCTTCACTTAAAACAACCAATTTCTGACCAAAATGTGTTCACAATAATTGTCCTAAACTCTGAGATATGTAACTGTGGCTCAGAAATTAAGCAATTTGCTCAAGGTTAGTAGGAACATGGAAAATCATACATTCTTTGCCTCCAAGACCCATGCTTCCTACAGTAAACAGGCTAGCCAGCTGCAGTGGCTCACATCTGTAATCCTAGCACTCTGGGAGGCTAAGGCAGATGACTTGCTTGAGCTCAGGAGTTCAAGAGCAGCCTGAACAAGAGAAAGATCTCATCTCTACTAAAAATAGAAAAAATTAGCTGGGTGTGGTGGCACACACCTGTAGTCCCAGCTACTGGGGAGGATGAGGCAAGATGATCACTTGAGCCCAGGAGTTGAAGGTTGCTATGAGCTATGATGACATGGCACTCAAGCCTGAGGCAACAGAGTGAGACTGTCTCAAAAAAAAAAAAAAAGGAAAAACTAAATAATAGACTTTAGAAACCATCACCACATCTCCGAGAAAGACTAGCATGCCTCAAATTTTCATTCCATTATCTCAAGTTACCCAATTCTACTTTCACCTAGGGAAACGTCTTCACCTCTTCAAATTGAGATTAACTTTTCTGCCATGGGTAAACAATAAGGCAAATATGAAAAGAAAGTGTAATAATGACCTAAAAAAAGGCCTGCATAGATAATTCAAAATAACATGTAATTCATTAATGAGGTAACTGACCATAAAACCCATTTATTTGAAGTTTACAATTTGATAGGCTCTGATGTAAGTATACACCCGTGAAACTATCATGACGAGCAACACAGTGAACCTATCCTATCATCCCAAAAGTCCCCTCATGCTGTACCACCCCCTACTCCCATCCCCAGGCAACCACTAATTTGCTTTCTATGCCTATAGATTAGTTTGTATTTTACAAAGCTTTATGTAAGTAAAGTTGTGTAGTATGTACTCTTTTCATTCAGCATAATTACTTTAAAATTCAATCACATTGTTGTATGTATTTGTTCCTTTTTATCAGCAAGGAGCATTTTATTATTTGGATATACTACCACACTTTGTTTATCCATTCACCTGCTGATGGATGTCTGGGTTGTTTCCAGGTTGGGCTATGACAGAAAAAGCTTCTACGAATGTTCTTGTCCAAGTCTTTGTGTGGACATGAGCATTCTTTTCTCTAGAATAAATATGCAGAAATGAAATGGTTGAGTCCATATAGTAGATATGTGTTTAACTTTTTAAGAAACTGCCAAACATTTTTCCAGAGTGATGGTACAATTTTACATTCTCAGAAGCAGTATGAATCTTTTTAACTTTAGCTATTTTGAAATCACATCTTTTGCAGCAACATAGTTGGAACATTATCTTAAATGAAATGGTCATTATCTTAAATGAAACAACTCGGACACAAAAAGGCTAACAAAACTATGGGGAAAGGGCCAAGGAAGAGGAAGGGAGGGGGGAGGTTTGGGTGGAGGGAGGGTGATGGGTTGGGCCATATCTATGGTGCATATTTTTATCTATAATAAAAAAAAAAAAAAAAAACAAAAACAAAAAGACTAATACTACATGCCTTTCTTATAAGTGGGAGATAAATAATGCCAACACGTGGATATATAGTGGGGAAGACAGACAGTGGAGACTTGGAAGAGGGGATGGGAATGGGTAGATAATAAAAAAAATTAGAAAAAAAATCTCATTAAGTCTTTTGTACATAGATCACAAATACATTTATGCCATTTTCAATGTGTTGATTCTTTGTACAAATTGGAGTGCTTACATCATACTAATCAACATAGCTTTCACCTCATTTACCCAATTATAGCATTAGGACATTTGTATTCTACACATGATAGATCCAACT
>CAUYPK010139139.1:0-10073 GCA_963574355.1 Loris lydekkerianus
CCTTCTGGAAGGATGTTTGGAGAATACTTAGAGACCTAAAAATAGACCTGCCATTCGATCCTATAATTCCTTTACTAGGTTTATACCCAGAAGACCAAAAATCACAATATAACAGAGACATCTGTACCAGAATGTTTATTGTAGCCTAATTCATAATTGCTAAGTCATGAAAGAAGCCCAAGTGCCCATCGACCCACGAATGGACTAACAAATTTGGTACATGTAAACCATGGAATATTATGCAGCCTTAAAGAAAGATGGAGACTTTACCTCTTTCATGTTTTCATGGATGGAGCTGGAACATACTCTTCTTAGCAAAGTATCCCAGGAATGGAAGAAAAAGTATCCAATGTACTCTGCCCTACCATGAAGCTAAATTATAGCTGTCACATGAAGGCTATGACCCAACTATACCACAAGACTATGAGGAAAGGGCCAAGGAAAAGGAAGGGAGGGGTGAGGTTAGGGTGGGGCCACACCTACAGTGCATCTTAGAGTGGGTACAGGAGAAACTTACTAAAGGCAGAATACAAATGTCTACATACAATAACTAAGAAAATGCCATGAAGGCTATGTTGAACAGTTTGATGAAACTATTTCAGATTGTATATGAAACTAGCACATTGTACCCCTTGATTGCACTAATGTACACAGCTATGATTTGACAATAAAAAAAAATCAAGTTATAGGGAGCTACATATCTATGAAAAAATTATTTTATTTTTTTGAGTCAGAGTCTCAGTTTGTCACTCTTGGTAGAGTGTCATGGTGTCATAGCTCACAGCAACCTCAAATTCTTGGGCTCAAGTTATTCTCTTGCGTCAGCCTCCCAAGTGGCTGGGACTACAGGAACTTGCCACAATGCTGGCTATTTTTAGACACAGGGTCTTGCTCTTGCTCATGGTGGTGTCTAACTCCTGAGCTCAAGAATCCACCCACCATGGCCTCCCAAAAAGCTAGGATTACAGGTGTGAGCCACCATGCCTGGCCTTATTATTATTATTATGATTATTATTTTGAGACAGAGAATTAAGTTGCTGCCCTGGGTAGAGTGAAGTGGCTTCATAGCTCAAAGCAACCTCCAACTCTTGGGCTCAAATGATCCTTTTGCCCCAGTTTTCCTATATATATATATAAAAATTTTTTTTTTTTTAAGTAGAGACAGGGTCTTGCTCTTGCTCACTCTGGTCTTGAACTGGTGAGCTTAAGGTATCCACCTGCCTCGGCCTCACAAAGTGCTAAGATTACAGGTATGAGGCACTGTACCTGGCCCTATTATCATTTTTGACACAGGGTCCTTGCTCTGTCTCATGGTCTAAAATATCAACATCATAGCTCATGGCAACATCAAACTCCTAGGCTCGAGCAATCCTTCTGCTTCGCTCTGCCAAGTAGCTGGGTCTACAGGTTCAGGCCACCACACCCAGCTAATTTTTATGTGTTTCTGTAGAGTTGGCTCTTACTCTTGCTCAATCTGGTCTCGAACTACTGACCTCAAGCAATCTTCCCACCTTGGCCTTTGAAAGTGCTAGGATTGTAAGCATGAGCCACCATCCCAGCCAAAAAATTTATTTTTTAGAGATAAATAATGGAACAAATGGTGCTTGTAGATTAAATGTGCAGTGTTCTGGAAAAGATAAACTGAAAAATGTGGGGTGGGTTATTCTACATTTAACATTTGATTATTATTGTTTCTGTCATGTCCTTTAAACAATAATATAAGATGTTCTTAAATTACTTATGGAATTAAGACAGAAATAACCACTTAGAAAAATGAATACTAAAAATGATTAATTAGGATAATACAATGCCTGTAGTCCCAACTATTCAGGAAGTTGAGACAAAAGGGCCTCTTTAGCCCAAAAGTTTGAGGTTGCTTTGAGCTATGATGACACCACGGCACTCTGCCCAGGGCAATGGTTGTATAACCTGTTCAGTAAATATGTTGGACTGCAGATACACTTCTGCAAATACTTATATTTATGCCCAGTTTATACGCAATTTTGAAGATTTGACAACTAAAACATAAAAATGTATACTGCCACCACAATTGTTTATAAGTTTTGCTGCCCTTAAACATCCATTTTCATTAAAGAAATTTAGCAAACATTACATTTTCTCCAGTAATTGCTGATTGGTCTAAAATAACTAGAAAAGGTTCCAGTAGCTGATTTGTTAATTCATTTCATGCTCCATATAAGTGCCTGCTTTTTTACTATCTAAACACTATACACACGTTTATTTTCTTACCAATATGAGGCAATTAGCACATAATGTGCTAATTTTACATAAAATTCCTAGACTTTATTATTACTCTACAAGTCTATCACAGACACAGACTTCCAATCTTTATCTTCAGGGGTCTATGCCTCTATAACCAATTCTATCCCAATAACTTTAAATAAAAAGATCATTCTATTTAATAGAAAATAATGGCATTACTTTAATATTCCCCCAAATTTCCTTTCTCTCTTGGTTAAGACTTTTACGTTTGATAGCTGACAAAAATAAGACTTAAGAAAAATTATAGGAATATGAGTAAATTCCCCAACTTGGAGAAAATCCTTATCTATAAAAATCACAAAGAGTTACTCTAAAAAGAAATGGTATTATTAGAATTTAACATGCTAAAGAAAAACAGTTCTAAAAACATTGGGAACGAAAACAGGATTTTTATAAGCACGCATTTAAAAATTTATGTAACAAGAGTCAAAGATTGTATCTATTAAGAAATCTTGAGTAAAAACAAGATTTTGTGTAACTCACTGAATATCAATAACATATGGAAAATGAAAATAATTAAAAATTGAACTCTAGGGAGGGGAGGGAGGGAGGAGGTGGGTGGAGGGAGGGTGATTGGTGGGATTATACCTGTGGTGCATCTTACAAGGGTATATGTGAAGCTTAGTAAATGCAGAATGTAAATGTCTTAACACAATAATTAAGAAAATGCCAGGAGGGCTATGTTGACCAGTATGATGAAAATGTGTCAAACAGTCTATAAAACCAGTGTATGGTGCCCCATGATTGCATTAATGTACACAGCTATGATTTAATAATAAAAAATAAATAAATAAAAGTGTTAATAAAATACTCTAACACTGTAAAAATAATTGAACTCTAATGCTAATGCTTAAGAAGCAACATAATTAAGTCTTTATTGGTATAAGCATACTTTATTTTATTGTATTTGGCGGATACTGTAGTTTTTTTTTGTTTGTTTTTTTACAAATTGAAGGTTTGTAGTAATTCTGCATTGAACAAGTCCATAGGTGCCATTTTTTTCCAACAGAATAGGTTCCCTTTTTTGTCTCTGGTGTCACATTAAGGTAATTCTTGCAATACTTCAGACTTTATGTTATTAATATATCCATTGTCGCTATCAGTGATATTTGATAGTATGATTGTAATTGTTCTGGGCATCCATGAACAACCCCATAGAAGATGGTGAACTTTATGGATAAATATGAGTATTTTCAGTGCTCCACTGGCCATTGCCTCATCTCTCTCCCTGTCTTGGAACCTCATTATTTTCTGAAACACAAAAATATTGACATTAGGCTCAGTACCAGTAGCTCAGTTAGTAGGGAGCCGGCCACATACACCAAGGCTGGCAGGTTCGAGCTTAGTCCGGGCTTGCTAAGCAATAATGACAACTCCAACAAATAATAGCCAGGCATTGTGGCGGGTGCTCAGCTTCTTGGGAGGCTGAGGCAAGAGAATCACTTGAGCCCAAGACTTAGAGGCTGCTGTGAGCTGTGATGCCACAGCACTCTACTGAGGGTGACATAGTGAAACTCTGCCTCAAAAAAAAAAAAAAAAAAAAAAAAAAATTGACATTAGGCCAACAACTCTTCAATGGCCTCTAAATGTTCAAGTGAAGGACAAGTTATATGCCTCTTATGTGAAATCAAAAGCTAGAAATGATTATGATTAGTGGGGAGGGCGTATCAAGAGCCAAGACAGGCAGAGAGCTAAGTCTCTCAGGCCAACAGCCAAGTTGCTAATGGAAAAGAACATGCCTTGAAGGAAATTAAGAGTGCTATTCCAGACAACACACAGATGATAAAAAAGTGAAACAGCCTTATTGCTGACACAAAGAAAGAAGGTAGAAATATCAATGTGAATAGGAGACTGGAAGAAATTGATTCCAACCCTCATGGATAGCTTTGAGAGGTTCAAGAATTCAGTGTAGGAAGTACAGACAGAAAACAGCAAGAAAATAGATTTAGAAGTGGAGCTATAAGATTTGACTGAATGGCTGCAATCTCATAATAAAACTTGACCAGGTGAAGAGTTGCTTCTCATAGAAGCACAAAGAAAATGGTTTATTTTTTTTCTTTATTTTTTTGAAATCAAGTCTCACTCTGTGGCCCCGATAGAGTGTCAGGGCATCATCTTAGCTCACAGCAACCTCAAACTTCTGGGCTCAAGTGATCTTCCTGCCTCAGGTTCCCAAGTCAGTCAGACTACAGCCGCCCGCCACAACACCCAGACAGTTTTTCTATTTTTAGTACAGATGGGGTCTCCATCTTGCTCAGGCTGGTCTCAAAGTCCTGAGCTCGGGTCATCCACCAGCCTCAGTCTCCCAGAGAATTAGAAGTACAGGCACGAGCCACCATGCGCCACCCTAGTTTCTTGAGATAGAATATACTTTTGGTGAAGATATTGTGAACATTATTAAAATAACAACAAAGGATTTTGCATATGCCATAAATTTAGTTGGCAAAGTAGGGGCAGGGTTTGAGATGATTGATTCTAATTTTGAAAGAAGTTCTATAGTGGGTGAAATGCTATCTAAGCAGCACTGGATGCTATTTAGAAATCTTTCATTAAAGAATAGTCAAGAGATGTGCCAAACTTCACTATTGTCTTATTTTAAAAATTGCCACAGCCATTCAAACCTTTAGCAACCACCACCCTCATCACTCAGGAGCCAGACCCTGAGGCAAGACTCTACACCAGCAAAATGATTATGATGCACTGAAGGCTCAGATGGTCGACTGCATTACTATAACATATTTAAAATTAAGATATGTACTACCTGGGCCAGGTGCAGTGGCTCATGGCTATAATTCTAGCACTTTGGGGGGGCTGAAATAGGAGGACTGCTTGAGCCCACAAGTTCAAGACCAGCTTGAGCAATATAGGGAGCTACTATAGCCACAAAAATATTTAAAAATCAGCCACGTCTGCTGGTGTGTGTCTAGCTACTTGGCAGAATGAGCCCAGGAGTTTGTAGTTTCAGTGAGCTATGATGATGCCACTACACTCCAGCCCAGGTGAAACCCTGCTTCAAAATAAGGGAAAAAAGTATATTTTTTTGATATAATGCTATTACACATTTATCAGACTACAGTATGGTGTAAACATAATTTTTATATCCACTGGGAAACCAAAAAAATTGTGCGACTTGCTTTATTATGATATTTGCTTTATTGTATGTTCTGAAACTGAACTTGTACATCGGAGTTAAACAAAGATGTGTTTACCAGATAATTTGGGCTTTACCTGAAGGACTGTCCAGTTGAAACTTAAAGTTCTAAACCTTTAAATGACAAAGACTGGTATTAAGAATCTTACATCAACATGAAAAGCTCCAGACAGAACAAACAGTACCAGGTATTTTTCATTTTATTCTTTGAATTTATAAGTGAAATAGTTAATGTCACCTTCCAGGACATTTTCAAATAATATTTTAATTCATATAGAGTTCCTAATAAAGTCAATGAAGCAGTCCAGAACACCATGGTAAAAAACTTGAGGTGAAAATGTAGAAATGAAGCCTTATGTTGCTCACTGATTGCACCAATAAAATGGGAGTTCTAATACACAAAAGTTCAAAAACAGCATTTGGAACAATGATAAAATAAAAGGTCAGATGTGGTTTAGTTACCTCACCTCTTTAATAATCTCAGAAGAAAATTAAAGATTAATTTATAAATTCCAAGAAGTACTTTGAACTCTATTTAAATGATATGTAAAGAGCTGTGGCTTATTATTTAAGCAAGTGTCTTTCATAGAATAGCTTAAAAAAAACCCATTAGTTCACTTACTCTGCCAAAGTGCACCTGCTATAATAGTACAGTTTTCAAAGGGTGATATTACAAAGACCTGTCTATGAAGTACTAAGGTTTAAGGCAATGGTTTTAAGTAATTAAATATTAAATATAAGTTAATAAAATTTTCCTATCTTAATGGTCCAGATTTTTTACCCCCTTTTGGGGATAAAGCAGGGGAAGTTGAATCTGAAATAGACATGTTAAAGTATTATTGACCTTCCTTTCCTTTTTCAATATGCAATACATAGTTTTGTATTATTATCATACCTAACATGGACAAATTCACTCTTTCTTACAAACTTTCTCAAATCTTTTAATCACAGAGTAAAGAATATCAGTTGATACATTCTAAATTTTGAGCATGAAACATTTTAATGTGATCATATCTTTTAGTAAACATTGACAAAAGATAACCAAATTCTACAAAAGTAGCAATTATTTATTTCATCATATGGTAAATTCATTCAAACTTGTTGTTCAGTGTTCACAAATGACTTACTAATATGCAAAATTTCAAATGTATTATTATGTAGTCTAGATACTTTACCATTTATCACACCACTTCATTTTATAGACTTTAGTTACTGACTTCATATAAGTGATGGATATTTAATGGTAACTGATCATAAACAAAAGTTCACTAGGCTGGGTATGGTGGCTCACAAGTTCAAGGTGAGTCTGAACAAAAGGGAAACTCCATTGAGACAAAATGTAGAAAAATTAGCTGGACGTGGTAGTACATAACTATATTTCCAGCTACTCCAGAGGGTGAGGCAGGAGAATTGCTTGAGCCCAGGGATTTGAGCTGCAGTGAACTATGATCACACTACTACATTCTAACCTGGTGACAAAGCAAGAGCTAATCTTGAAAAAAAGAATGAAAGACAATAAATTTATCCAAAATTTATCTTTTTGGATAAATTACTATTCATAGCATAGATATGAATTTTAGTGGAAAACTCAACTAGGCCAAACCAAGCAGACCATGAGAAAACAAATGTTTTTTTTTTGAGACAGAGTCTCACTATGTCACCCTCAGTAGAGTGCTGTAATGTCACAGCTCACAGCAACCTCAAACTCTTGGGCTTAAGCAAATGTTTTGCCTCAGCCTCCCAAGTAGCTAGGACAACAGGTGCCCATCACAATGCCCGGCTATTTTTTTGCTGCAGTTGTTTGAATGGCCTGGGCTGGGTTCGAACCCGCCACCCTCAGTGTATGTGGCTGGCACTGTAGCCACTGTGCTAGGGGCACCAAGCCTAGAAACCTAAACATTTGTTAACAATTACTACTTGTCCTTTATATACACATACATGTATTTCTATTTCTTCCCAAGTATGGATTATATTTATATTAATATAATATATAATATATAATAAATATATTATAATATATAATATATAATAATATTTTATAATTTTATAATTTAAATATAATATAATTATAAAATATTTTATAATTTTATAATTTATTATATAATATATAATAATATTAAATAATAATATTTAATTATATTGTATTTCGTCTCTCCAGGGTTGTCCACCTCTCCAAATCACCTTTCTTCTACTAGACTATAATTATATTCCCTTTACTCTCCAAGTAAACATTATTAACATGTGAAAAATCTACCCCCACCAAAACCATATTCCTCAAAATGATAAAATTCTAGGCCACAAAACAGATAAAATGAGTCAAGATGAAATTATAAAATAAACACAGACAGAAAAAAAGAAAACTATAATAAGTAACAGACTTAAAAAAATCACAGAAAGGAAAAAATAGGAATGTGGGCTAAAGGAAAATTCAAAGTAAGTAAATATCTCATCTTCTCATACAATTGACAAAAAATGATTACTCTTTCACTTACAGTGCTTAATTTTCAATCACTTATAAAGGGAGTAAATCTGGCTGACTTTTTTAAAGCAAAGTAAATAACAAGGTACTGAAAGCTTCTGTTAAAACTATTTCTTAAATATCTTTTTAATCTTAAAAGTTTAAAATTCTCCCTATAATAAACCTAAACTGGGAAGGTGTTTAACAAAGAGTTCTTATCTGTGAATAACTACATATCTTAGCTGAAAGCTTTCACAATTATTTTTAAATAATAAATAATAATTTTAAATAAATATTTATTTAAATATATTTAAATAAATAATAAAACCTAGAGAATTTTATACACTCTAGATCTCAACTAATATTGGAGGAGATTTGGGGGTTAAATTTAGGACTACAGTTGATCCTTGAACAACATGGTATCAGACTCTGCAAGGTCTACTTAGATGTGGATTTTCTTCTGCCCCTGCCACCCCAACACAGCAAGCCCAACTCCTTTTCTTCCTCCTCCATCTCAGCTTGAAGATGACGAGGAAGACTTTCATGATTATCCATTTTCACTTAATGAGCAGTAAATATATTTTTTTCTTCCTTATTTTCTTAGTAATTTCCTCTCGTATATTTTATTATAAGAATATAGGATACGATACACATAACACTAAAAATATGTGTTAATTTACTATTTATGTCATAACTAAGGTTTCTACTCAACAGCATAATATTAATAAAATATCATGTAAATTTTGGGAGAGTCAAAATCTGTATGTACATTTTTGACTGCAGGAGTAGCTAGTGTTCCTAACTCCTCTGTTGTTCAAGAGTCAACTGTACTTCTCTACCACAACTTGTGATTTCTGCTTTTACTCAAATATTCCCTATATCACATTTATCAGTGACAGTTTTGGTCATTTTCTGACACACAAATAGGTCAAATAAAGGAGAAATAAAATTTAGAGAGAAGAAAAGAAAAAGTTGGCCCGGTACCTGTAGCTCAGCGGCTAGGGCACCAGCCACATACACTGGAGCTGGCAGGTTGGAATCCATCCTGGGCCTGCCAAACAATGACAACTACAATAACTAGGCATTGTGGCCAGCGCCTGTAGTCCCAGCTACTCGGGAGGCTGAGGCAAGAGAATCGCCTAAGCCCAGGAGTTGGAGGTTGCTGTGAGCTATGAGCTGTGAGCTGTGTGACGCCACGGCACTCTACTGAGAGCGATAAAGTAAGACTCTGTCTCTACAAAAAAAAAAGAACTGCCATAGCCTAAGTACTACTCTAGACTCATCTAACAAATCCTAAAAGCAAGACTCTAAAGTACCCCATAGGTTCCATGCAACTTAACTGCCCCTCTCAGAACAAACCTCAAAAAGATCTGAGGTTAACATAAAAATATTCTGCACCCCAAAAAGATAAAATTCACTATATTGTGTAGTCAATAATTACTATGCACACAAAACGCAGGACAATATAACCATTAATGAGGACAAACACTCAAACTACTCCAGAATTGGTACATATGTTAACATTATAAGAAAACGTCATTTAAAGTTACCTTAACTGTATTTTACATGTGGCAAAAGTAGAACCAAGGAAGAGATAAAGATCCAAATCAATAGTCAAAATATGAAAAGAATAATTATAAAATGAACAATATACTGGATGGAATCAGTAACAATTGAGATATCACAAAAGAAAATATTGGTGAGCTAGAAGGCATAGCAAAGAAAGTATGCAAAAAGAAAAATAGATGAAAAAAATGAATTAAGGCAGAAGAAAAGAAAAGGAAAAGGAAAGAAAAGAAAAGAAGTTCAGTGAGCTATGAGAAAACGTCAAGGGCCTAAAGGGGTCAGAAAACAAATGTAAAGGAATAATGACTGAGGGTGGTGCCTGTGGCTCAAAGGGGTAGGGCGCCAGCCCCATATGCCGGAGGTGGTGGGTTCAAACCTAGCCCCGGCCAAAAACTGCAAAAAAAAAAAAAAAAAAAGAAAGAATGAGTGAAATCATTTCAAACACAATAAAAACTATAAACTCACAGCTCTAAAAAGTTAAAGAAAACCAGGGAAGGGAGGGGGAGGTTTTGGTGGAGGGAGGGTAATGGGTGGGGCCACATCTATGGTGCATCTTAGAATGGGTACAGGCGATTGCACTAATGTACACAGCTATGATTTAACAATAAAAAAAAA